>CAUYQV010027908.1:0-94294 GCA_963574575.1 Galagoides demidoff | reverse complement strand
TTAGCCCTACTATGAAACCAATTTAGAGCTTTCTTTTGAAAGCTATAACCCAATTATAGCCCAAGAAGAAGGGAAAAGTGGAGGGGGTGAAGAATGGGTGAAGGAAGGATAGTTGGTGGGACCACACCTAAGGTGCATCTTGCAAGGGTACAGGTGAAATTTGCTGGGTGTGGAATATGAATGTCTTGGCATAGTGGGTGGGAAAATGCCATGAAGGCTATGTTGGCCAGTTTGATGAAAGCATTTCAAATTGTATTTAAAGCCAGCACATTGTACCCCATGATTGCATTGATGTGCACAGCTATGATTTAATTAAAAAAAAAAAAAACCCAACCCTTTCTCCAGTCCTGCCTAAGCCTCTTACCCTGCTGGGTTTTTGTTCATAGCACTTAATACCATCCCCAGAACACTAAGCACTGTTTATTTTCTGGTTTGTTTATTTAAATCATGAGGCGCAGGAAAGCAGAAACTGTGTTTCACTCTGTGCTGACTCTCGCCACCTAGAACACCTCCTAGCACACAGTCAGCCCTCAACAAATCTCCACTGAATGAATGGCTGGAGGGTCTGAGCCGAGTGGAAATGGACGGCAACTGATGAACCTGAGACCCATCAAGGTGGCAGAACGGTCAGGCCGTGGTGATTTACTGGGTACTGGGCAGAAGAAAAGAAAAGAAACATCTAGAAGGCTGTCTGAGTTTCTGTGCTGGACATGTGAGCTGAATGTGTGGGGCAAACTAAAATAAAGAAGATGCGAAGATTATGTCCAGAGATGGGGAAAGAAAAATTCAATTTTAAAGAAGTTGAGATTAAGGTTATAGGGAGGTGTTCAACTGGAGGTAACTGAGTCTAGAACAGCAGTTCTCAACCTGTAGGTCGTGACCCACAGGAACTGTATTAAAGGGTCGCAGCATTACGAAGGTTGAGAACCACTGCTCTAGAACCAATAGGATTCACGCTGAACATTCATCTCTGTTAGGTACGAAACAACTAAGAGGCAGGAGATGAAGAATATGTAGTGTTATTTAGGGAAAGCTAAATGCTTGCCACCCCTTAGGTGAACTTATGGAAGCCGCCCCTCCTCCGAAGCCCACAGCCTTTCAGAAAACCACATTCTCTGAGCCTCCACGGAGTCTCACTGTCTCAACGCAACCGTTTCTCAGTCTGACTCTGGGGGTGCGTGTTTGCCAGTCAGAGCCTCCCATATTTTACGGCACCTCCTGACATTGTTACACAACATTTATTGAAAGCACATTTGATGGTAATGAAGTTTCTATTAACTATGATTAAATCTCATAAAGCACCTGAAGATAATTTAAGATGTGCAGAAGTAGAAAATGAAACATTCGGTTTAGTACATTAGGAAACGTAATTGATTAAATTATCTCATTTACAATAAGTGCTTTCATGAGCTATGCCGTGCACATATTTTCCCCAGTTTGTCATTATGATTTGCCAACACATATCTTAAGACTTCACTTTCCTTTCACACCTCCCTGCAACTCAAAGCTGGCTCCTCTTCCTGCCTGCTCGTGGAGTAATGCCTGCAAGGCTCCCAGCGATGTCTTCCATCCACTGGGCCTCTCCGAGCATCATGTGTGCAGCTATATATAGGAACAGGTTGTTTCTCAATTATCTTCATAATTGACTTTGATTTTGCATCAGTGATGATTCACGTAGCCTTAAACTAAGCCCCTGTTTCACTGAGCGACTGCAGCCTGAGTTTGTGTAACGCGCTTCTAACCATGCAGCCTGCACCGAGCCCTGGCTGGGTTCCTCTGGGAGCCCTTTACAATCACGTCGACTCTGCTAAGGTTTTATTTTTAGGGAAATCACAAATTAAAACAGTTTAAGTGATTCTGTTGCAGCATCCAGCAATTAAGCATGGCGCTCAGGAGCGAGAACCCCAGGCACAAACTGATCCAGGAGTCCCTGAGGACCAGGAATAGCTTCTGTGGGGTTTATGGTTGGAAGTACAGATGTAACCAAATTAGAATGGCACAGGACTCACAAACTAAGCGTGAAATTAATTTTTAAAACACACACATGGATTTCTAAGTAACTCTTACACTGGCTGCCACACAGAGTTCTACGGTCTTTCTGTGTTACATAAACAGCAGAACCAGTGGACAGTGTGTCCCAGATGACCAGGAGGAGGGCGAGGGGCCACGCACTCCTGTGTCACCCTTTGGGTCTTGACACAGGCACAAGATAAATGTTTCCCTCTCCCTCAATGTCCACGGACATGTAAACACACAGACACACAGACACAACTGGGTTCCCCAACTTCAACCTGCCTAGGAGTTCAAACTCAAGCATGCATGATGTCAGAGGTCAGCTACCTAATACCAACTTATGGTCCCTAGGAGGCAGGGAAATAAGTTCAAAAAACGTGTTTTGGTTATTTTACAAAATTCTCAGACTCTGCGCGTGCCGGCTTTGCTAGACTGTTCCCTCATGTCTTGTGACCTCTGTCCCAAGGTACCTATTTCTGTCTGTCCTTGCAGGGTCTTAATTCTTTCAAAGAAGTTAGTTCATAAAAGCTATTAACTCTCCCAAGCTCTTTGAATTTTAACACCCTGGGATTTCTAAGAGCCAAAGTCATTCCTTTTAAACTAGAATGAGCGACACTGACAGGGGCAGGCACACCTTTCACGGGCTTTACAAACCAAACCAGCCAGGTGGTATCTCTCCTCTTAGTGACGAGAGCTGAGTTGCTGTTGCCCTGACATCCTGAGGTCACCCTAGCAGGCTTCACATACTTATGAATGTGTGAGAGAGATTTGGGGGAGCATATTAACATGCAGATGCTCAGGGGTCCCTCCCCACCCCCGACTCCACCAGGAATTCTAATGGATTTGTTTGGTGTTCAACAAGCTCCTACCACACTCCCAGGATTCTGATGCATCTGGACTCTGATCTACTTTTGGAGAAACATCTTTCTAAGACCATGATTCTTAGCCTAAGCTGCTCATGGATTAACTGAGAAGCTTTGTTTAAAAAAAAAAAAAATGGAGATTCCTGGGTCCTAAAGAAAAACCACTACTCCAAATTTGATTCATGGATGCAGCCTGGGAATGGGACTTTTAAAAAGCCTCCCAGTGTACTTTAAAAAGTACAGGGAAGGCTGAGAACTGTAGTGTCAAATGCCAAGCTGCCACACAGTCAAGCTCTTTTTTCTCTAAATGTACAAGATGCATAAAATAAAAATAAAGCAAAGGCTCTCCCAGGAGCCAGCACTGGCACCAAAATTCTCAGTTCATAATTATTTCACTGTGGACTCCACTTCCGAATCTACCCAGTTGCCATGGAGTCCACAGGAGGTAAGGCTCTGGGCTTGCACTGCCAGGCACCCCCTCCTCCTTGTAGGTAGAGAGGCTCGTAGTCGGGATTTTTTCCCTAAGACTGTTCTCCTGAAAGCGTGTAATGACAAATATTTATTAATTTTAATGCCACAGATCGCTTCAGAAATCAGAATTTTAGATGACATCTGCAGAGGAATGGACTTTTGGGCAAAAAGAATCAAGGGGAGAGATTTCCCTTTACTCTGAGGGAGCGGAGGGGTGTGTGCATTTCTTCCCAGTTTAAACCTTTGACATGTGACTCCAAATGCAATGAGGAGAAACCCCGAAAGCCCCGGATCTTTCATCGGAACTTCAAGTCTCTGTGGTCCCTAAACACACACAACAGTAAGGCAGCAAAGATGAGAATAAATTACATTCACAAGAGGAAAAATAACTTACTTTGGGGTTTTATTTCATGAAGAGGTTTTTTATCTAAAAGAAAGAAAGAGAAAAAGAAAGTTGCATTTAATAAATTTACACGGAGCAGATGTATTTTCTGTACGACGTTATATCTACTTGTATAAATAAATCATCCCCTCCACTTCTGTGGGCCGTAGGATTACGTTTCCATTCTAATTCTTCATTTTTCGCCTTTGAAATATTTTTTTAGAATGGTTATTTCATTTTAAAAAATATTTACTTTCCTTCTGGTTTACTGGCATTTCTCTCTGTTGCACTGGCTAGATTCTTATCAGCAGGATGAGAGCAGTGAGCTTGCAGCCCGTCCCGCTTTTATCCACAGCCAGAAGCCTGCTCAGGTGAGGAATGCCATTTCATTGTATATGATGATAGAAAAACGAACCAGTGAATAAATATTTAAAGGGCTCCTGCCTTCTCTGCAGTGATGATGGCCTGGGTAGGGAGTTCACACTCTGTTTAGCCATTCTCACTGGGTATGGGGGCAGTATTCATAGCACATCAGGATTTTGTTTGTTTGTTTTTTTAAAAAAGCATTCGTTTTTGTTTCAGATCTCCATTTGTGGAGATGTGAAAAATTTGTATCATCTCTCTCAACAGAAAAGATATCACTTTATAATCATAGTATTAGCTGCGCCCCGGACAGATGAGGTGGATAAAAGGGAAAGGTATTAAGCGGAGACTCAGAGGTCGGAGCTCAGTGGGGCCGTCTGTCAATCCACTCTAGTGCCCTCCAACTACCTACCTGCTCCTGTCCCATCACCAAAGAGTCTCACAGGTCACAGGGCGACTTGCCGCCACTCTCCTCCCTCCGCTCCCTACGCCCCTGCCCATCTCAGCCCAACATGACTCTGCTACAACCCAGAAACCTGGGAGGACTGTCCTTCCGACATTGCTCCAAGATTCCAGCGGCTTCCTGCAGTGTTCTGTCCTCTCATCAGTCCCCCCATAGGGGTCAGGTGGCAACTGGGAGACTGCAAGGCTGTTGCTATTTGCTTCCAGAATCGCACCATGGTAGGGGACCTCACACAGTCCCCTTCTTCTGTTTGAAGGTGCGCCCCGCTGCCTGAGACTGTCATTTCGGTTTAGGCTTTCAGCTGAAGCCAATCTGGCTTCCTACACATTTGAGAACTTGCTAAGTATCATCAGACCTGCGGCACCGTAACCCTTCCCAGGCAGATAAACACAGCTATGTTCTGAGTTCTCCACAGAAAGCTTTTATTTCCTAACCTACTTCTGCATTTAACCCTGATTTTCACAGAATGCCTCTGTAGTATGTAAATGCCGTGTGTTTTTAAATACAGCTTTTGTGTATTTTGCTGTCTGATTCCTTATGGAAGTAGTTTTTAAAAGTCCCAAGTAGGGTGGGTATGGTGGCTCATGCCTATAATCCTAGCACTCTGGGAGGCCGAGGCAGGTGGATTACCTGAGCTCACTGGTTCCAGACCAGCCTGAGCCAGAGTGAGATCTCATCTCTTTAAAAAAACAAACAAACAAGCAAAAAACAGCCGGCATTGTGGTGGGCGCCTGTAGTCCCAGCTACTTGGGAGGCTGAGGCAAGAGAATCACTTGAGCCCAAGAATTTGAGGCTGCTGTGAGCTATGATGCCACAGCACTCTACTGAGGGTTACATAGTGAGATTGTCTCAATAAAATAAAATAAAATAAAATAAAATAAAATAAAATAAAATAAAGGCCTGTGTAGAGCACACACTTCCAAATGGACCACATTATATATATATATGTATGTGAAAAGTGAGATGGCAAAGGGTAATTTCTGGCAATTCTTTAAAATGAAAACTTCAGGCCAGGTGGGGTAGCTCATGCCTGCAACCCCAGCACTCTTGGAGGCCAAGGCAGATGGACTGCCTGAGCTCAGGAGTTGGAGACCAGCCTAAGGAAGAGTGAGAACTTGTCTCTACTAAAAATAGAAAAGCTAGCTGATGTCCTTGAGGACACCTATGGTCCCAGGTAATTGGGAGGCTGAGGTAAAAGGATCACTTGAGCCCAGAAATTTGAAGTTGCTGTGAGCTATGATGACACAGCACTCTATGCAGGGCACAGAGTGAGACTGTCTCAAAAAAAATTAAATTAAAAAAATAAAATGAGAATTCCTCCTAAAAGACAATAATTTGTTCAGGTTTACATGATCATATGCAGATTTCTACACCGTCAGGTTTCTTAAAACAGAGAACACTTGTATTCCCCTGACCGCACAAATTCAACAGCACTGGTTTTCCCGAGAGCAGGTGGTACCTCTCAAAGTCCAGATGCTAATGCATTCCAGAATCAGAGGAAAAGGACTTTATAGGTTTTAAGCAAACTTCAGTTTTTGCTTACTGCACGATATGGGGAGGCATTTGGGGCGGGCACAGCAATGTGGGCAGGCCTGGCTGGTGACGGGCAGTGATCCCAGCTGGAGTGATGTGTGGCCACACGGACCCGAGGAGATGGCAGAACATCTGTCTAGAGCTCTGCCTGAGCCTAACAGTATCTCCTGCCTTCTGAACCACAGGAATGAAGATTGCACTGGGTAGCACAATGAAACTCCACTAAAAACAGGTGAGATGTGTAACCCTCCTCAGGAAACCAAATCTCATACAGCCACGCTCTGAAAAAAATCGGAGGAGAGTTCTGTTGGGTACAGATCTGAAGGCAGAATGTGAATGAGGCTGAGAAGCCCAGGCTGTGCTCAGGGACAGAGAAGTCAGCTGACATGGGGACACAGGGCAGCTCTCGAGGTCAGAACTGGATTTAATCTTCAGTGGTCCACGTTCTGTGTGACCTCAGTGTTCTCTGCAGTAAAACGGGAATAAAAGCGCCCTTGAAGGGTGTTACTGAGGAGACGCTGAGAAACACAAACCTGGTGGATGTCTGGCATCAGTCACTGCCATAAACGGCACCTGATGATGTGATTCTAACATGTTGATGAGGACCCGGGTGTGCCGCTGCCTGAAGACACGTCCTACACCCCAATCAGAAATTCAGTGAATTTGGGGGCTACTTGAATGGAAGTTAAACTTAAGTCTCATTTTGGTCTCTGCTGGTTTGAGTCCAAGGTGAGGTAAAACGGGACTGCAGGCCCCTAGGGTTGCTTTCACCCAAAGACGTTCCAGAAAAATTCATTCAAAATGATTTCCTGAAGCAGAGTAAAAATTATTCAAAGGGCTGCTGTTCTACGGTGGGATTTGTCACGAGAAGGTCCAGAATGTCTTGTGTGTCAGCACGCAGCCTTGTATGGAAAAGGCTTGAGGCCTCTGATCCCTCGGCACCAGCATCAAAATTGGGTTCTGCAGTATTTTGTGAAATAACAGTACCCTGACAGCAAGCTGCCAGCACAAGGCATTTTCCCAACGAGAAATCTCTGATTCGAGATTGTTCTCCTCTGAATGCAAGAGAGGGCTACCCACTGACCTCACTAGCTTTGCAAGAACTGCCCACTGCACGCTCAATGTTCTTCTATTCTGTTTGCATAATCATTTCCTCACAAAGCTAAGGGCGAGGCAACAACTTGGCCTTGGTCAACCAAATCCTCTCTGCTTTAATTTTACCTCTCTCCAAAGGCCAAGTTCAAACGACCCCTTAGTAAATTAATCCATTAGGGCCATGGTTCTTAATGCTGGCTGCATATTAGAATCGCCTGGGGAGCTTTTTAAACAAATACCCATGCCTGGGCCCCACTCCAAGAGATCCCGATTAATTGCAGTTTGTGTTTTTGTGATCAGGACCACTTCTTGGCAACCACTCTGGGATTCTGTGTGGTCAACTTTAGTCTCTGCCTCCCTAAGGGCCTTGGGGTATCTATGGCATACAGATGAGGCCAGAAGGGTCCCTTCTATATCCTGGACACAGAGAAATGTTGCAATTTTGAGCCAGTAACAGCTGAGCCGGAGTTCAGAAAATCACAATAGTTTTTCCTAGGGTCTAACATACTGAGAAGTACCTTCTGGGTAAACAGAAATTGGCAAAGAGTAATTATAATTCAACCTTAGAATCTTTTTTTGTGTGCATTTATAAGTTAAAGATGCAGAAGTGTTTTTAAAATAATTTTAATAGTGTGTTCAACTGTCATGTTCTCTTTGAAAACCATTTTTATTATTTATGGTTACGAGGTAGTTATTGCATGCAAAATAAAAAAATACAGACAAGCACAAAGGGAAAAGAAAAAACATAATTCCACCATTAAGAGGTAATAACTATTAATGTTAAGTTGTATAGACAAGTCTAGTTTATCTTTTTTAGGATTTTTATATATACGATCAGCCGTGCCTATGATAAACACATAAATTACCATGAAACGACATGAAATTGCTAGTAATTTATCATTTCCATTGACAGAAACATGGGCTTGTCCTGTGTATTGCCCAGCAATCTGCTTTAGCCACTTACTTCGGCAATGCACACATTGCTGTGTCTGCCTGTGTGTGTGAGGTAGGCATAGATTTGGACCAGTGAGTGAGAGAGAACAATGTTATTTTTTATTTTTTATTCATTTCTTTTTCACTTTTATTTCTGGCTTCCTTTTTTTAAAGGAAATATCTGCTGTTCCTGAAGCATTTCCATGGTATCTATTGTTCTTAGGAGCTATTCATAACTGCACCCACCCACCCACCCACATCTAGCCTCCACCAGGGAACAAATGTGGCCAGCTGCGTGCAGCCCCCATCTGAGGCACCCCAGAGAGCAGGCCTAAGGGGAGAAGGCGCCTGTGCACAGAGGGTTTCACCCTCCAACCACAAAGCAGGGGCTCTCGAAAGGCGGCCAGGCCATTCCTCAGAAGCTGTGGGTTGTGATTATTTGCAACCTCCTCCTCTTGGTTTTGGACACTGCACAGACTTAGTTGATACTGAAGTCCATGCCGTTTTAAAGTCTTAGGCACAGGGCTGCTAAATGCAGACTAAACACCCACTGGACCAGCAACCCTTTTCTCCGGCAGCAATTCAAATATATCATTACAGTCTGTGTTTACCATTCTTTTATTTCACTGGACCATCATTTCCTCTATTTTCGTCTCCAAAGACCATTTTTATTATTTCCCTCTTCATATGCCTGGAAACCCTTCTCCCCAAAAGATATGTGTTAACTGCTTTAATGGATCCTTCACTTTGAAACTCTTAAATTATTCAGAAATGGATTCTGAAGTCTGTGGAATAGTCTTTTCTGCTCTCTGGCCAGTGTTTTGTTTGTTATAATAATTCTCTAGCATCAGCATCCAAGTGTCTCCCACGATTCCAATCGCCTCCAAACATCGCACCTGCCGGCCCACCTTTTTTCTGGTCTTGTATTAATCGGTCCTGCCATGACAGATCAACACAAACCCACACACGACTCTGATAAACCCACTGACACTCCAGTTTCCTCTCAAAGCTTTTGGCCCTTTTCCCTCTAGACTCATAGATTGTCCTGGCTCTGTGACGCAAATCAGTTTCGGTTCCTTCATGAGATCACTGGCAGTCAGTTCATTCACAGGGGTTGCTCCTCTCCCTGAACAGTGTGTCTGACTCAGAGTCACTAAAACTCAAGGTAGTCACAAAAACTAGTGAATTCATAAATGTTCGCTTGACATGTTTTATACTTCTGTAATCACTGTCAACTGTCAGTATGGGTGCCTTCACATGGGACTCAGAGTTAAATGATTAGTTCATGTGACATCACAACCGCAGCATCACAGCAAGAGAAATGGGGAGGGGACGAAATTAAAAGCTATTTCCTTGAGTATTTGCTGATTGCTAGAAAAGAGACTGAGGTTATTTATTATCAGTGTATTTCATTATTCATACTTTCCCTTCCCCCCATAACTAGAAATAAGTAAGAGCCAGAGTTATGCCCTCTGAATGCCGTCCAAGGCTGCAGGAAATCCCAGGGCCTGGCAGATCAGCTTCGAGTTAGCAATAGAGGACAATTAGACAGACACGAGGCCCGCTCTGCACGGCAACACCACTGCGCCTGAGTACGTGAGCCAGACGCTGAGGATGACAAGTGGGGATGCTAATCTCCTCTGGGTGTTGAAAGTTCACCTAGGTAGTAGAACTTGGAGAAACACAAGCGCCAGCTCTCGTATACATCCTAAAGCTGCTTCAGTGATCACAAGGGCAGAAACACAGAAAGAACATAAAATACAACCCCCATCTCATTCTCACTGGTTTTTAATTTCCTCACCCAGTTTTCTTTCCGGTCCATTTTTAAAGATCTTGCCCAGAAATGATGCTTCAGAGACCACATTTATCCACCTGTTACAGGTTAGTTCGATTCTTACTTCCTCACTCCCACCCTACTCTGCCAGCTTCCCCTCCCGGACGGACACCACAAGATGTATCGCCCCTTTTAAAACGCAATCTGAGCACATCCACGGAGGGAGTTTTAGAGATGGTTCCCTGAGTCTTCCAGTTGGTGATGGCTGTTAGAGAAATCACTCATTTCCCCAGAGAAGTCTGGGTAATAAATGGGATTCCAGGGCTCCATGGCAAAAACACCAAACTAAATAAAAACTCATAAAGGTTGAGATGCACATTAGTAAATGAAAAATATCTCTATTGCTATCTTTTATCCATTGTTCAAGATCTCTTCATTTTAACTATGTTAAGTCAGGAGGGTACCACAGCAAATGGCTCCTGGATATCACCTGTGAGGACAATGAAATTCCAGAATTGCCCTTAGTGAAAGCACGTGACCAGGGTGCCTTTAGTAGATATAGTCTACCCACCCCTTACATCCAGGAACTAAGATAAACAAGTGTCCATAACAACCAAGCTCCAAGATCACAAATGGCATTTGTGTATTTTAGTTTTGAGCTCAAGAATTTAAATTTTAAAAAAAGAAGAAGAAATTATTTTTTGAAAGAGACCAGTCTCATTCTGTTGCCCAGACTGGAGTATAGCATGTCATGACAGCTCACTGCAGCCTCTAATTCCTGGGCTGCAGTGATCCTTCTGCCTCAGCCTCCTGAGTAGCTGGTCTACAGGTGTGCGCCACCATGCCCAGGTAAGTATTTTGTCTTGATATATTGCCCAGGTTGGTCTCGAACTCCTGGCCTAAATGATCCTCTAGCCTCAGCCTTCCAAAGTGCTGGGATGACAGATGGGGGCCACTGCAACCAGCCAATCATGTACATTTCTAGATTTGATACCAATTTTGTTATATTCTATCCATTCCTACTGATTCCTTGTGTGTTTGTTTTGTGATGAATACACAGAGTAAAATGTGTTCCTGGGCTGCTACAAACACCTTTAAGCACGTGTCTACAACACTTTCTTACCAGAAATTAGACTTACAGTGATAAATGCAATGATTCCAACTCTGCTCCAAGGGAAGATACATATTAAAATCCCTTTTCTGTCTGATAAATTCTTCTGCCTTGATTCCCTAGCTTTCACCCACAACAGAAACATACACCGCGTATATTCAAAACTGAACAAAAATGCCCAGGGTCTATGATTCAAGCTGGCGGAAGCATTTACTGGTTACTGTCAAGACGATCACTTACTTTAAGGCAGGAGTTGATACTCACAATATTTAAAAATTATTTTAAAACATCAGTATATGGAAGAGGTATCTTCACTCTCATGTTTAATTCAGCATTATTTACAATAGGAAAGATATGGAAATGACCTAAATGCTTGTTGATGGATAAATGGATAAAGAAAATGTCGTTTATATACACAACGAAACATTAAAAGAGAAGGAAAACCTGCCATTTGTGACAACCTCTGTGGATATGGAGGATATGATGGTAAGTAAAATAAGCCCGTGGTGGAAATTCTGCCTGGAATCGCTTACATGAGGAATACAAAAACCCTGAATTCACAGCAACACGGAGTAGAATGGTGGCTGCCTGGAGGTGGGCAGGAGATGATGGGATGTTGGTCAAGGGGTATAAAGTCTAATCAGGTCGGACAAAGAATTCCTGAGACACGAGGAGCAGCAACGAGACTACAGTTACCACTGTCCTGCTACTTGAAATCTGTGCAGAGGGCGGAGTTTAAGTGTTCTCACCACATACACAGGCAAGGACGGAAAGAAAAAACCCAACAGATGCTTCCCGAGGGGCAAGCTAATTATCCTGGTTGTTGTGAACATTTCACAAATATACATGCATCAAATCATCAAGCTGGATAACTTACATATATATAAATTTTAATTACTGATTATAACTCAATAAAGTCGGAAAAAAGAAATCCCATCTGTAAGTGCCAGTCATGATGCAAGGTCACGGCAGCTTCCTGCTGTGTCCAGAGTTGGCCCTTCGGTTGCTGGGTCCCAGGGATGTCTGGGCAGGGAATGGATGGTGGGGGCGAGATTTAAGAGGGTGTTTGTTATATGACTATTTGCTCATTGCTAAGAAAACACTTAATGGGGCGGCAACTGTGGCTCAAAACGGTAGGGTGCTGGTCCCATATGCTGGAGGTGGTGGGTTCAAACCCAGCCCTGGCCAAAAAAAAAAAGAAAACACTTAACAACTTATGTATACAGGTGATCAGTCCTACCTTATAAAAAATGCATAAAGGGAAATTGGGTATTGAGGACCCTTGACTTCCAACTGTTTTATTCAGCCTCACGGTCCTTGTGATAGCCATGCATTTATACCTCATCACAGATCAAACTACTAAGAGTCTTGTCTGTCCTGTTCACATATTCTCAATACCTAGAATGGGAAATAGAACATAGTACTTAATGAAAATTTGTCAAATGAAACAGTGCTGCTGTGCCTTGTTCAGTGTTTATAGTTTCAATCATAAGCATTATATGTCTAGGTCAGGGGTCCTCAAACTTTTTAAACAGGGGGCCAGTTCACTGTCCCTCAGACTGCTGGAGGGCCAGACTGCGGGCCCTGGGATGAGTCGGCTGCTAAGCAGGACAGGCAGCGGCGGCAAAAACACCCGGCGGGCCGGATAAATGTCCTAGGCAGGTTGCATTTGGCCCACGGGCCGTTAGTTTGAGGACGCCTGGTCTAGGTCCATAACTGTCCTGTGTTCTGTACGATTCCTAAAACATTGTAGCTAAATAAATGCTAAAGAGGCTGGACTGGATACGTCTATCACCAGATGAAGCTACTTCTTTTGTTGGGGTAAAGTTGCCTTCATCACTCAAACGGTTAGTTTCAAGTGTGACTGAATTAAAATAAAGTCCCCCAAATGGGTTAAAAAAATATATTCGAAAGCACTGAAATGTCAGTGGTATTATTTCCATATGATGGATATATATTAATATATTTTCTACACATATGTATATACTGAGGGTGCCAAAAAAGGTATATACATTTTAAGAAAGGAAAAAATTGTTATTAAAATTGCAATGATACTCAAGTCAGGTCTGACTTCTGAAATGTGAGATATATCACACACAATGCAAAGCTAACATACGTCCACGTATCTATTGAGTATAACAAATTTAAAACAGTTTTTTCTTTCTTAAAATGTGTATGCACTGTCTGGCTCCCTCTGCGTACATAAAACTACATTGAAGACCTTAAATTGCAATGATTTCCAGTTTTAAAGCTGGGATGAAACTTTGCTCAACATTCTGATTTTATTAGATATGGACATAAAGTACACGATTGTGAGATTTGCTCAAGGTCACCTGCTAGTTAACAAAACACCTGAACAGGGAGCTGGGACGGCTGCATCCCGGTTTCAGAGGCTCGTTACTACTCGTGATCTTCCTAAGTGACCACGGCTGTTTCCCATTCCACTAAACACTAACACCGTCCTGTACTAAACACACGGAAGCCAGGCCAGGTCTCCAGTGTCATCGCACTGACGCTCTGGGGAGAGGGGACGGTGGGATCATTGGCAATGTCTGTTGATGATGTCACTATCATCTTCACTTTTCACATCACCTTTTTTTTTTTTGCAGTTTTTGGCCGGGGCTGGGTTTGAACCCACCACCTCTGGTATATGGGGCCAGCGCCCTACTCCTTTGAGCCACAGGCGCCGCCCTACATCACCTTTTTTTTAGAATTTTTTTTTGAGACAGAGTCTCACTTTGTCACCCTTGGTAGAGTGCCATGGTGTCATAGCTCACTGCAACCTCCAACTCCCGGGCAATTTTCTTGCCTCAGCCTCCCAAGTATCTGGAACTACAGGTGCCCAACACAATGCCCAGCTATTTTTTTGTTGCAGTTGTCATTGTTGTTTAGCTGGCCCAGGCTGGGTTCCAACCCACCAGTCTCAGTGCATGTGGCTGGCGCCATAACCACTGTGCTACAGCGCTGAGCCTTCACATGGCCTTTTGCAATGATCTTGAACTGACACGTTACTTAACTTGTAATTTATGCAATGATCTTGAAAAGACATGTTATTTAACGTGTAATTTAAAGAGAAAAGGTGGAATCAAAACCAAAGAGTTTCCACTTCTCTCTATTAATGTGGCTTGTGTGGCACATGCCAGAGGCCACTGAATCTTTTTTCAAGAGTCGACCACTCAGTTTTAAATCACTTCCCTGACTGGCTCTTGCTGCTGCTTTTACCAACTGCTCTGTGATCTCAGACATTAAATCTTTCTTAGTCCAGACTAATATTTCTTATCCAGGGTTTTGTACTGTGGAATCCCTGATTAATTACACTAAAAATGTAGAATTTGCAACTCATAGAACAAATGAATCCAGAAACGTCTGCTTTAGATGACGGCAAACCTAAATTTTCAAAATTTCCTGACCACCTTGGAGATTGTTAATTACTAACAGCCAATCTATCAACTGCTGAAAAAATTTTGGAAAAAAATTACCGATTTTGCGGATTGCCGATTTTGGGATTTGGGACGTGGGAATGTGGAAAAAGAGAGGTGTTGAGTGTGCCCCAAATCACTGCTGCCGAATGGTGAGCAATGGCAGGGTGGTCCGGGGTCTGTAGGAGGTTTCCCTACCTGGTAGGTGTATGTCCTTGTTTGGTTCAATAAGATAGGATTTTTGAATTTGTGTTGACAAACTAAGATTTACCTTATAAAAATTACTTTCTGCCCAGATGTTGGGATGCATGTGTTTCTTTCATGGAGGGAAGCCTGCAAATCCCTTTCTCTCAGTGGGGTAAGGACTGACCTTCCCCGCTATGGTTCATCTGGGCCCCTAGTCATCCTGCTTCCTTCTCCTGAGCCTTCTTCCTGAGTTGTTTTTAACTAGTAGGTCAGTGGTTCTCAACCTTCCCAATGCCACAACCCTTTAATATAGTTTCTCATGTTGTGGTGACCCCCAACCATAAAATTATTTTCGTTGCTACTTCATTTTTTTTTTTTTTTTTTTTGAGACGGAGCCTCAAGATATCCCCCTGGGTAGAGTGCATGGCATCACAGCTCATAGCAACCTCCAACTCCTGGGCTCAAGCGAGTCTCCTGCCTCCGCCTCCCAAGTAGCTGGGACCACAGGCACCCGCCACAACGCCCAGCCATTTTTTAGTTGCAGCCATCATTGTTGTTTGGCGGGCCTGGGCTGGGGATTCGAACCCGCCACCTTAGGTGTATGTGGCTGGCGCCTTAGCTGATTGAGCCACAGGCGCCGAGCCACGTTGCTACTTCATAACTGTAATTTTACTACTGTAATGAATTGTAATGTAAATATCTGAATGCAGGATGTATTTAGGCAACCTCTGTGAAAGGGTCGTTTGACTCCTAAAAGGGTTGCGACGCATAGGTTGAGAACCACTACGATGGACTCGTAGAATTTTAGAACTGGTTGGGACCTTATAGGTCACCTGGTCTGTCCCCTTCTCAACACTGAATCCCATCACTTAGGCAGAGGAGGGCTAGACAATGGAGGACACTTCATTCAGCTACTCCCGGCAAGTTCCAGGGAGGGACATGGAAACTGTTGTCATGGACTGTTAGGGTTCTCCTACGCCTGATGGCCCGTCTCAAATTACTGTTGAGAACTGATATAAAAAATGTAATTTATGTCTTTTATAGATTCTCATGATAAATACATCAAAATACTGTATTGGTCAGGTGGCTCATGCCTATAATTCTGGTACTTTGGGAGGCTGAGCCAGGAGGATCACTGGAGGCCAGGGGCTTGAGTCTACACTGAGCCACGATCAAATGACCCGCCGCACTGCACTCCAGCAAAGTGAGACCTTGCCTCAGAAAAACAAAAGAGAAAGAAAAGGCAAAACAAGACCAACATAACTCCTCACTATTAACCAAATACAGTAGAAGTTCTGTTAAGTTTCCCACTGAAGGGACTCTCTCCACGGAGGGAGTCAATGTAGAATTAGGCCCACCATACCAACACGGACGTGTACTTTCTTCTACAGCTTTTATTACAAACTAACTTATGAAAGCATATATAATCAAAACATAGTAAAATTGTAAAGACAATATCACACAAAATCAGTTATTTACTGTTTTCTCATGGTTTAGTTACTCTTCTGAAGACGGTCACTTTTGGTCTACTTCTCATTCTCATTAGGGCATCTTTCCACAGCGAATGGCACCAACTGCATCATCAGATGCCTGACCTCCTCCTCTTGTGGCTGCAATTTCTGCGTCGACCTCACTTGCCTCCCCCACTTCATCAGCTGCCCCATGCACTCTGACACCGGTCTGCACTTTTGTCAATATCGCTTGGAGGACTATGTCTGGGTCAGGTTCATTACAGGCTGCCACCTCACCATCCATTGCAACACAACCTTCAAAACCCACTCCCCTGAATTTTACCTTGGGAAATGAACTGTTTGATGGGGCCAAAACATCAAGCTCTTGGGTTGTGAAAAATCCTTTTCTTTCTCTTTTTTTTTTCTTTGAGACAGAGCCTCTTTCTGTCACCCTTAGTAAAATGCTGTGACCTCATAGCTCACAACAACCTCAAACTCTCAGGCTCAAGTGATCCTTCTGCCTCAGCCTCCTGAGTAGCTGGAACTACAGATTCCATAACACCCATAACACGTGCCTAGTTTTACTACAGATAAGGTCTTTCTTGCTTAGGCTGGTCTTGAACACTTGAGCTCTAGCAAGTCACCAAACTTGGCCTTCCAGAGTGCTAGGATTTATAGGCATGAGCCACCATGCCTGGCCAAAATCCAACTTTCTTTAATCACTTCTGGATCATTTCTGGCTGTAACTCACTCCAAGCACAACCAATCCAGAGGATAACACCCAGAGTGTGAACTGATGCTGTGGAGAAAGTTACTCCCACAGGAACACACAGTTTTGTGTTTTAGTAATGACTCACCATAGGAGCTGGGTTCACTAGCAGATTTTAAATGTTTTGATGATACCTTGGTCAAGAGTTTGGATTTTCAAGGTCGTGTCTGGAGGCAGAAATTTCAGTGTCATATTTGTGAGATGATTCATTTTCAGGTGGCCAGGACAGTTGTCTACTGTCAGTAGAATAGATCGTTTCTTCATTTCTCAGTATCCCTTACCTGCTCCTAACATAGGACCCCATTTATCCATGTGCATTTGTTTGATCCCCAAGTGATGGGGAGGTCTGTGGGTTACAGGTTCTTGAATGCTCATGGCTTTGCTGATTTAACAATAACCAAAGGCTTTAGTTTTTCTCCAGCTGATCTGGTGTAAAGCAGACTGTGAAAGTTTTCTAACACCCTTACATTTGGTCAACCTTTATGACGAGGTTCTTGTCAGGCATCACCTTGAATAAGAATCTGCACTTGTCAGTGTTAACGGTGTTATCTCTGAAGCCTTCGGCAATGTCCAAGAACTTTTCTCTTTTTTGTAGACAGAGTCTCACTATGTCATTCTCTGTAGAATGCTGTGGCATCACAACTCACAACAACCTCAAACTCTTGGGCTTAAGCAATTTTCTTGCATCAGCCTCCCAAGTAGCTGGGACTACATGTGCCCACCTTTGGCTATCTTTTTGTTGCAGCTGTCATTGTTGTTTGGCAGGCCCGGGCCGGGTTCAAACTCGACAGCCCCAGTATTATGTGGCCAAAACCTTAGCTGCTGAGCTGCTGAGAACTTTTTTTGATGAACTTTTTTTTTTGGCCGGGGCCGGTTTTGAACCCACCACCTCCAGTATATGGGCTAAGCATCCTAATCCTTGAGCCACAGGCACCACCTTTTTTGATGAACTCTTCTACAACTTCCACAGGAACTTCTTCAGATTCAACCCACAAGCTTTCTGGAAGGTCTTACATTGAGGGTTTACATTTCTTGAACCAATTCCTTGATACTTGGAAACCTGCCGCCTCGGATTCCTATGTGAATTTTTTAGCAACTTCTTGAATCAGGCCTGGAGATTTGGATGTTAACCTCCCTCATTTTTTTCTTTCTTTGAATAAGCTTAATGGCTTTGTTGACTTCACAGGGGGAAGTTTTCCCACTGTTCTGCTGGAGGCCTCTGCTTTCTTTACCATATGTCTCCAAGTACCATGTTTATGTCTTTGAATGTCTCCACCTGTGGGGCAGCTAACACCAAAACGTTCCACTGTCTTTCCTTAGCTGCTGCTTTCCAAAAAATGTAAAAGATCAACCTTTTCCTGGAGTGTCCACTCTTTGAGTTCTTTCCGTTGGGTCATGATGTTTTGATTAACTGTGAAGTTTTCAGTAATTGTAGGATTTAACTACAATGCAGACTGGTGCTCCATGTTGCAAAAAAGCTTTCCCAACACGTACCAGACAAGAGGCTATCAGGTCTCATCCAACATGTGGTAACAATAAAACATGAAAAAAGAACTCATACTAAAGAAAAAATAAACAACGTCAGGGGCAAAAACACCCATACCTCCTATCCCTTGGTGTAGAGTGGCCTCAGCTGGCCAAATTATAGAGAGGAAATTAGTATTGTGTGTCACAGTCCAAGTGGTCAAGATATGACTTGTATAGAGGTCAGTCTTCCATTGTGTACATGTGGTGGTGCATGTCTGGTCTGTGAAAATTGGGTCAACTTAAGGGAATGGTCACTATAGGGAGGTGTTCAACTATATAGAGGTTCTACTGTGCACTAGGAAACGTTTTCACAAAATATCTGAAGTGTCACACGGTTGAATACTTTTGCAGAACACACAAAACATCTTTCCTGCCATAGGAATTCCTTTACTAGAACACAAAGACACTGTGGTTATTATTATGTAATAATAATTTATGTAATGGAATGCCAAATACTTTACGTGGATTAGCTCATCTTTTCAAAAAGAAACTTTAATAATAGACATTATTGTAATTTTAATTTTATAGAGTAAATTTAGGCTTAGAGACATTAGGGAAACTGTTGAAGATCTTTCTAGCTCATAGTCTGACCATAAGAATTCAAACTCACACAATATGACCACAAAGCCCCGATTCTTCAATCTGTTTTTTAATCTCTAGGATAAACATTTAAGTCTGGTAGGCCCAATTCATGAATTTCTTCCACTTCGAGGTCCATGACTGTTTTTAATATTTCAGAGAGAGAATGGCTAGTTTTGACTAAGAATCACAGAGAACCTCTGGAGGCCACATCTGCCCAGTCCCTCCTTGGGCCAGCCTTACGGACACTCCACCTCTGTGCTCAGAACACTCCCTAGTTCAGAGGCTCTGCCTGCCTGGGCTTCTTGGGGATGCCATCCATAAAAACTCTTTTCTTTGAAATGGATTTGCCTTCTCACCCACCATCTGGTTCTATGACTAAAATTTCACTTCCTTAAGAAATGCTCTGAAGCTTTCTAATGGGCTTGTGGCTCCATTTACATGGGCACAGGGCCCTGTTATTTGTTCGTTTACTTTTCTTGGGTTTTTTGTTGTGTTTTCCTTTGCTTTTGTCTTCTTTCCTAAGTAATGTGATCTAGAGGGACGTGTGTCCTGCTCTCCAGCTGCTCAAATTCAGTTTTAGGGTCTGTCCTGCTTACAGAGTTGGTGTTTTTGATTCCTCTCATAAAAATGAACAAAGTTAACAAGATGTGCCTGAGATAAATGGCTTTCCAGAGATTAAGTTTTTAAAGCACAACACACCACTTCCTGTCTAATTTCAACCAAGAGAGTGAAAGCATAAAAAAGAAGAAAAATTAACCTGCCCCAAATCTAAAACCAAAAGAATAAAATAAAACAAAAAAAAATAAAAAGAATGTAAGCATAGTGGAAAAACACATATTCAAATATGTTGGGGGGAAAAGTAGATAGAAGCAGAAAAAGAGAGAGATAAGTGGAATAACTGCCGTGAGGTCTGTTAGCTGGGAAAGCCATTCCCGCCTAGGCTACTCTGCCAGGACTAGGTCCACACAGCACAGATCCACGAGGAAGCAGAGGAGAAGATGGTGATGAAAGTTTCCAGGATGACATATGTGTTTTGGAGCTGGTTAATAAGAAGGACCACAGATTTTTTTTTAATAGCTTATGAAATACCTATCAATCATGGGCCAATGGATCGAGGCCAATCCTCAATTAGAAGGGAGATTCTGTTAAAAAGAAAAAAAATCAGATGTCTTTATCTTTTCATTAGAAAGGCACACAAATAAAAATGTCCAGAGTAGATGCGTAACAAAGAAACATGTCATGGTAACTTGTCACCCAGGCTTTCCTCTTCATCCTCAATGTCCTCAGTTCCACTAGGACGCAGCACGAGTACAACCCTTACTGTTGAGGTGCAAAGATGGCAGCCTTAGCTTTGTAAAATTTAAAAAAAAAAAAAGCCTCCACTGTGCTCCATGAGTACTGAGCTAGCTCCCCTTTATTTTCCTTTTTAATTAAGCACGATGGAAACTTGAGTCTTGAGCCACTCCAGTCTGTCTCGTTAAAGCTTGTTACTCACTGGTCGTCTAACTGGGTCCCATAATGGCAAAGTGTTTACTGGGGCATGGGGGAGAGATTGTTGCTAAGCGGTTAATGACACCATATGTGCCCAAATCTACATTCTTATTACTCCTGTGGGTCTATGATATTATATGCACATTTGCAATGCTGTACACACGAAGGCAGCTCTGAATTCATCAATTGTCTGTCATGCAGAAAGGCAGCTATTGGGCTTTCCCAGGAAAAATCTTCATATGACAGGAGCCCCTACTATGTACTACACATTAGAACCACTTGGAAGAATTGTCACAGTTAAGATGCTGTGTGACAGCATGAGAAGGAATTGTGCTAGGACGTTGTCATGCTGGTGCCATTTTCATTTCTGGGCTAAGAAGGGTTTATGCTATAATTAGGCAACTGTGCATTGCAGCTGGTTCTGAAATACGAACTTATCCAACAAAAAGTTTGAGAATGAGTCAAGTATTCTGGACTCTTTGCCCAAAGAAAGGGATTCGCAGGTTTTGTTTTGGGAAAGGGACACCTGTTCTTTGTAATCCTATATAAAAAATAGGTATTCCATAAAGCCACTAGCAAACGAGCGAAAGAGTTACTTTAGATGCACAGTGCTGTCTCCAGAATGAAATTTCTCCTATTCGGCACCTCAGGAAACACAGGGAAGGACCCAGGTGATTACTGTAATGGGTAACAGTGAGGCCTGGAATTGTCCCAGAGAACGTGCTTAACAAGGGAGCGTCCCTGTCGGGTGATTACAGGTTCCCCTTCTCAGGGCCTTGCTCTGGGCCAGTCAAGGAGATCATTCAATGGACAGTGTGGCTACGTTATCAGAGGCAGCTTGGGATGTTTATTTGAACCTGCTATAGATGTCTTCATCCTTGATGAAACTTTTCTTATTGATGTTCTCATCAGAAATGAAAACAAACCACCCTTTAACTGGTATTTCAGTTTTTGAAATCGTCAGTGTTAGACTGACCTGTGTTCTGTCTTGACAAGGGAAACAGATTAGCTATCTGGTACCTCAGCCTTGAAGAGTTCCTCTTTCAGTTCCCCGGGGCATCTCTCTGGCTTTCCTCTCTCTCCACCGCTAGGCAGTAACCCCCTCTCAGGAAGACCCATTTAATCTCAGACCAATGCCCTCAGCTTTGTATCTGTTGGAGTAAAGACAGGGGAGCGGCTCCCCCTGTTCCTCAGGCTCAAACTAGGACATCTGCCTCTGGCTGTGACCCTCAGAGCACAGAAGGAAACGGAACAACAGTCAGAAAACTACCGGATTCTGGTGTCCAAGCTCAGGAAACACACATCCACAGTTCCTGCTTCTTAATAGTCACAACAAGTAATTTTCCTTTCTTTTCTTTTTTAATTTAGAAAAGCAGTGTTTGAGTAGTAAGGCATGGGATGTTTGGTTTATGCTTGCAATTTGGATCCTTGGACCCACCACTGTAGGCAAAAATTGCCAATCTCACTCCTGCCAGCTTAGCGCCGTTTATTTTCTTGTTGGGAGCATTAGGTGTGGCCATCTGTGATGGCATAACACTGGGGGTTCTGTGCCCCCGTCATAACTGACCAAGCAGCAATCACACCCACATATTAAAGTGATCATTCAGAGCTGGCAGCTCCATCTCTAGGAGAAATGCAACCCTCGGGGACAACGCAGGAAACCCAGAAGCTTTGTTGAAGGCTAATAAAACCCAAGAATTGTAGGTCAGCCAAGAGCCAAGCAATGTCATTGTTAAAGCTCCACGAGAAGGCGGGAATTAAAGAATTGCCTCAGGGTCACGTTTGGCATAAAAGAAAAAAAATTAGGATGAAGAAAATTCCCAAATTGTAACATGACCTAGATCCTTCAACAAAGCTATCCTGCTCCATAAAGCTGTTGCCAAATGCTATTTTAATCAAAGACAGCATTCACTGGCGCTCTACTCTGCTGAGAGCGCAGCTATTTTCACCAAGAGCCCTCCGACGGAGTACCAGGGAGAAGCACAGAGGGACGCTGGCATCGCTTTAGCTGCACTGCTGTCACTGCTTCCTGCAGAGATAGTAAAATGTCATTCACGTTTGTGGACGTCGGTGGCTGCTCTCTGCGTAAATTGACAGAATAATACATCCTGGAGTCGGCCTCTTACAAACACACCCCGTTCCCACTGACATGCAGATATATCCCAATCACTGCTGTGATTTCAGACTTGACCTGTTCTCCCTCAAAAAACGTAGTCCCGGAAGCCATCAGAAGTTTTCAATCACATTTGACAGCTGTACTAATATGTATCCTATGAAGGCTAAAAGTGGGCAAGTGGAAAAGGAAAGAAACAAATGGATCAAATTCAAAGAAAAGACTCATATAGCATTTTCAACCCACGGAGGGATTTAACAGAGATCCTGCCTCCTACACTGAACACGTTCCCAGCCTCGCTGTCTTTGTACCTATTTCATTTCCACTATATGAACATACAAACCGAAGAACTAAGCTTTCTAATTTCCCAAGTACCTCTGCTTTTGTGATGGTTCATTCTACATGTAAATTTGACTAGGCCATACGGTGCCTGATACTGGCCACCCATTATTTTAGGTATTTCCGTCAGGGTGTTTTTGGATGTGAGTCACATTTAATTTGGTACATGAGGCCAGGTGCAGTGGCTCACAGCTGTAATCGAGCGCTCTGAGAGGCCAAGGCAGGAGGACTGCTTGAGGCCAGGAGTTTGAGATCAGTCTGAGTAACGGCAAGCCCCTGTCTCTAGCAAAAAAATAAATAAATAAATAAAAATATAACAAAGGAAAATTAGCCAAGTATGCTGTCACATATCTACTATAGTCTCCGTTACCCTGGAAGCTGAGGCAGCAGGATTGCTAGAGGCCAGGAGTCTGAGGTTGCAGTGAGCTGTGATGATGCCATTGCACTCTATCCAGGCCTGCCGTACTCTACCTACAGAAACAGAGCAAGACTCTGTCTCAAAATAAATAAATAAATAAATGGTCAAACTGAATAAAACTGATCTAAGCGACATACGGGTGGGCCTTGTTCTGATCTTCCCGAATACTAGGGAATTCTCCTTCCTCACAACCTTCAAACTGGGCCATAAGGTCTTCCTGGCTTATGGCAACCTGGCAACCTCTGGACATGAACTGGGATATTGACTCTGTAGATTCTGGACTTGCCAGACTTCAGAATCACATGAGCCAATTTTTATAATAGACTTTTCCCATTATCTCTCCATTGTACACTTTCCATATGTGTGTACATGTTCCACTGTTCTGTTTCTCTGGAGAACCCTAATTAACACAGCATCTTGATTTTGTGCTTGGGAGCTAGGCTGGCCACTGCACTCTCAGTGCTGACCAATTCTTCCAGCCCTGAACAGAACTCAGTTAGGTATTCAAGTGCAAATAAATACCATTCACATACGAGATAACAATTCTTTCTGACATTAAGAGCTAACCATTGTCTCTCTTCAATGAGTAACTCTTAGACTAAGCCTTAGTCAATTAAGATTGAAGCCCAAGTGAAAGTCTAATCTGTGGTTGATAGTGAAGATTACTATTATGATGATCTAAAATTTAACCAGTAACCAAATAGTTACACTGTCATGTTATTTAGAAGACACATCACATCCACAATTCCTGCTGTCTAAATTTAAAACTATGGCCAGTATCAATGAAAAACTGTTATTAACTTAAGCATCTAGGTACCCCATGGCTCAGGCAAATTGACACAAAGTTAACCATCATAGATACATATGCACTTGTGAAATTCAAGTTCTTTCTTCAAACCTTTCCCGGCCATTAGTGCGTGGAGGTGCTATAAGGTATTCATCAGTTTACTGACTAAAGCCCTTCCTGTGAGCACTGGCCACGTGTGCTTTTAGTCAGACATGAGTAGTTTCATATTTTTTCTATAGTAGAAATAAAAGCATGTTAAAACACAGACACATTTCAGCTTGGTGCCCGTAGCACAGTGGTTATGGTGCTAGCCACATGCACCGAGGCTGGGGGTTTTGAACTCAACCCAGGCCACCTATACAACAATGACAACTGTAATAAGAAAACACTCGGGCGTTGTGGCTACACCTGTAGTCCCAGCTACTTGGGAGGTTGAGGCAAGAGAATCACGTAAACCCAAGAGTTTGAGGTTGCTGTGAGCTGTGATGCTATGGCACTCTACCGAGGGCGACATACTAAGACTTTGTCTTGACAAAAAACAAAATAAAATAAACAAACAAACAAAAAAAACCACAGACACATCTCAAAGCTATGTTTCAGAGAACTCTGGCGGCATTCAAGGATGGTCAGAAACACAGTTCCTTAAACATCCTGCTACTGAGTTTTGTTCTGTATCTTATGTTAGTAGGAAGGGGAAGGGGAGGCATTCCGAAGATGACAAGGGGTTGGTGTATTTAGCAGAGAACACAGCCAACTTCAACCTGGTGGCTAGACGGTCAGGCTTTTTTTTTTTACTGTGAAACAAAGTTTATTGAGAAAGAGAAAGGTAGGTTTACAGAATAAGAGCAAGATATAGGTTTACAGAGCAAGATATGTTTGCCATCGACGACAAAGGGGCCGTGGTCAATCAAAAAAGGCCTCGGTTGTCTTCTATTACAGCCCTGGCAATGTCTCTGACCCTGGCAGGGCACTCTCAGTACCAGCAAATGTGGAAAGTGTAGGCTATGGTAGGTGCTGGTGATTCTGTGAGTCACTCACTATAACCAATGACTAACCACATGGATTTAGTTTGAAAATCCAACAGTTAGCTGGTGCCTTCAAGGGTCCCTCGGCATTTTGATGCAGAAAACCAAGTCCAACTTGGCTGTCTCCTCCATCCTGTCATCTTGCCAAATACAAAGTGACACGCACTCCTGAAGAGATTATATACGATTGAGCTATGGAACTTACTGTGGATTATTTCCCCAAGAATTTTCTAAGAAGGTAACTGAGTTCCAAAGAATGAGCATGTTTTCAGTGTCATGTTTACAGATCCCGGCAGAATCACTACACCTTAGAGTTCATCTGAGTGGACCAGCGGGACAGGGACTTCCACTCAACATCCGCTTTGCATCAGAAAACACTCAGATGAGCTCCTTATCATTCACCCTTGACAATGACCTAAAGCAGGTATCGCCTATGGCACCTACAGTCTGAGAAGTTAAGCAACAATGAAAGGAAGTGGCAGCACCTGACTCTAACCTGTCTCTCCGTCTCTCCCGGATACTCCCCACACCTGCTAAACCAGGCGGTCACCTGGAGATGGTAATAATATCATCTCAAAATAGATCAAAGGCATGGGAGTTGTGAAATTAATAATCCACTTCCTACTCTGCCAGACCACTGTTACACAGGGCCACCCCCTCCTCCTCTCCTAGCCCTTTGCAAGGTAACAGTCGCAATGCACATTTCTGGACACAGGGGCCTCTTATAATCTATGAAATACTTCACTGTGCTGCAAAATTCTTGAGAGAAATGTAAGCACCAGAATTTCTCCAAACTTAAAAGTGGCAGCTCCTAAAACTGCAGTCTAAAATACTTCTTCAATTATTTAATTTTTATAAAATCTTATTTTTCCAACTTGGTAAATGTACACACTTATAGAACTTACAGTGACTGAGTATTGAGATTTACACCATCTCTACGAAAAAATATCTTTGTTTGCTTTTCTTAGACTTTTTCTCCAGCTTTTCTCTCTTTTGGCTCTTGGCTTCTGTGGTTGTCTTTCTGCTGACCTATTTAAGCACGTTAATGGTTGTGGCATTTTTTCTCGGGACCCAGGAATGTGTGGATATCGTGAACAAACAGTGACGATGTCAGGCAGAAGGTGTTACCCAGTGTGCAGCGTCCATCCGCGGGGTTCTCAGATTCTTACCTAGGATGCAGAGTCCATCCGTGCAGTTCTCAGATTCCTGGCTCAGGCCTTCGCAGAACCTGCCCCCGTTCCTCGGGGCTGGCGCTGTGCACTCCCGGATCCGCAGATGCTCACACTCAGGACTGCAGACTGACCACTCACTCCACACCTCCCAGCTCCCGTCCACTTTAAAGGGAAACAAAAGAAACATCATGAGAGAGACCTGAGTGACCATCCGGAGACTCACCCCAGGACTGCTGTTGTTCTGAGAGCTGGATTTTCAAGAAATAACCACCAAGATAAGAAATGAAATATCAGTTTTTCTTCTCTCCATGGAGACGGGCTAAAGCAGGGCATCATTCCCTTGCTATTTCAGGACAAGACGGAGTTTAGGCAAGCATGTGAATTACCAGTACCTCGGGGTGGGCTAATAATGTCAATATCCCTTCTGTCCCAGTCTTTCGTACATCTCAGACGGACAGATAAACTATGAGAATAAGCTGCTGGTAACCAGCATCTTCCTTGTGGGTTGACAGCTTAGAACAGAGAATGAAATGAACTCTCTTTAAACCTGAAAGCCCCCAAACAATAAAAAGTTAAACCCACATCTACTGATAGCATTAAACTAAAACAGGTCAGTCAAACCCCGAGGCACCAGGACTTACACAAATAGAACTTCTTGGGTCATGGATTGCTGCTGTATGCAAAATGAGGGAACTGAATCCAATTCCACTAAAAAGCAACCCTAGAGATTATGGCAGATGTTGGCGGCAATTGCCCCATAACCTCCTAGGAATAGTTCAACCCTGCTTATGTGGGTTAAGATATTGCAATTTTTAATCCAGAGCAATTAGTAAGAGAAAGGTAACGTAGAAAATGCTGAACTTGGAGCATGTTGATGTTTGAGCCCTTGTGTTGGTTCTATCAGCTTTTTGACTGGGTGACCCTGGGCAAGTCCCTTAGCCTCCCTTTTCCCTGTCTGTCAGCTCAGGATAATCAAACTCACACCACAGTAAAGGACACTGCATGTGTAAAAGTATCCTGCACAGTACCTGGCACACAGTAAACACTCAATAAATACTTTATTGAATATGAGCTCAAGATGAAACTTTAAGAATATGCTGCTGGGGAGAGTCTCACCTTGACATTAAGTGGAACTCAATTTGGAATTTTAAAGACACAGGCTCTAGTCCAGTGTCTTTGGAGGCAATATTCTGTACCACACGTGAGACCCAGGATCCATTCATTTCTCAGTGGGAGAATACGCTTTCCCTAAAGAAAGTCAGCTTCCATCTCATCTATTTCTCATTGTATAAACTGGGTTACGGCCAGCAAGGGATGAGCAGAATCACTTATGAAGTTTGGTAAAGGCGCTCGCTCTCTATTCAGAAAGGCAGGCAAGCACAGACCGAATGTAAAATACTGACTTACTAAGACAACGTACAATCTCTGCCCATTGTCTTGTCAATAAATGAAAAGCTAGTATCAGGCTAATTGAATGGTATCTCATGACAGGGAGTCTAATTTTGGGTACCTGCTCTTTTGTGCTTGAAGACAACACACCTACTTCCTGCTGTTTTAAATATACATGCTGTAAAACGGGAGAATCAGGGAGAGGACGGAGAGGAGGGGGGAGGACGGAGTAGCCCAGCCAAACTCTGGGAGCTAGCAATACCTCACAGCATGTGGGCTACTGAGGTGTATGTTCAGTGTTACCTGCTGGTTAAAAAAAATACCCCGAAACACTGCACGGAGGTATTTCATCCATGTTCTTGCCACTACAATGAATTTTACGTTAGCACTTTGGATAAAGGCTCTACTCTAAGAATTTGGGAGCGGGTGGCTTTGGAAAAGGAGCTTATACGGACGGTTTCCCACCAGCCCGAGAGTGTTGGCGGGTCAGAAGGAGGAAGGGAATCTGCGTATATCTCACCAGGACAGAGAGAAGTGCAGGTTACTTTCTGCACTGACATCCCCTCACAAAACGCCCCACCATTGAGAGGAGCTGGGTTGGTGCAGGTCCGGGAGCGTTTCTGCCATCCTCTACCACAGCGAACATTGCAGGCTGACCACTCTGTCCAGGAAGACCAGCCTCCATTCACTGAGAGAGAAAAATGGGGAGGGGAGAAAAAAGGAGAAAGGTTTTTACTGATTGCCTACTATGTGCCAGCCACTGTGCCAGGTGCTGGGAGTCGGGGCAGCCCCACCAGCTGCTCTCTAGGAGGCCACAGAGGCCTCCCCTCTTTCAGCCCTCAGTCTAGTCACCTGAAATCGAGGAATGCAGAATTGACTTTGCAGGGAAATTATGGGAAACAGGCAGAACTCATCAACAGACCACTAAAGCACTTGAAAATCCGGAGAATAAAAAGAAAATATCGGCATTTGAATTTCTATTACTTTAAGTGCTTCAAAACTAAATCCCAGGGTTCCTCTATTGCAGCAGGGAAGGCCTTTACTTAAACAGCCGGGAACTTCTTTGATATAACACCTGAGATATTCCGCAAATAATAATGTTTGCTTTGGTGGATTTCACAGAGAGGAGGGAAACGCCCTGACGGCAGCTCTGTCACCGATCAGGGGGGTGCGGGGTTTGGAAGGGGCGGGAAGAAGTTGCCCATCTCAGTTCTTTTCGAGTATAAACACAAAAGGAAGAAAATAAACACCTTTTTATTATTTTTAAAAGAGAGAGATCTGAAATGTCACTATCTCATAGTATTAGAATAGCAAACACCTTCATAGCAACAGGGGTGTTTTCTCGCCTGCCGAGTGGGGGGCACAGAGCACGGTAGTGATGCCCCCAGGTGATCTCAGCACTAAAGGCTGAAGTTTTAATAAAGCCCACGTCCCTCCGCCTCCCCATCCGTTCCTGGCCTCTGGGCTGGTCTTACCATAGACCACCACGGTGGCCGACAGGCTTCTCCTCTTGGCCACGATGTTGGCTGCCATGCAGGTGTAGTTTCCGGAGTCAGAGAGCCGGGCCTGCCTGATGATCAGGTTATGGTCGGCTCTGGTGTCGATGTTCTCGTCTTGTGCCGAGTCAATGGGCTCCTCGTTTTTCAGCCACTCCACCTACAGGAAAAAGGAATATTTACAACTCATTAAAAAAATATATCAGCAGTTCTGCAGTGTGGAAAAGAAATACACCTAGAATACATGAGGCTGGACAATGAAGTCCATGAACTCATCCTAGAAGACGTGCTACCTCATTGCTGAGTAACACCATGGCCACCAGATGGCCCCGGGGAGGGCTGCGAAGGGGACTGAGTCATATCTGGCTATGAGGTATGGAGCAAAACTTCTTCTGGAATGAGTCTGAGAAGCTGACTGTCTGACCTCGTGGAGAAGCAGCAGTGATTTGCTCCTTTATACCACGTATTTTATTCACTAAGTTTGGTTTATCTTCAGGAAATGGGTACTCAAGTTAATAAGCTGCAAACAGGAAAAGAACCCAAATATCCTAGTCACTCTGACCTAGTTTCTAAAAATGCGAGGGAAGAGAGAAATGAGGTGACTGCAATTAGGTCATTTGATTGCCACTCAGATGACAACGATGATATTTCAATAACTGGTCCAAAGTGAAGCTCGGAAAATCAACACGGAATTGGCAGAATTTGTACTTTATGCTGAGAGCACATTATATCATCATACAAGGTTTGCAGTCAATCACTTTGCATTTAAACAAGTTTCAATAAAGGCCAAAGTGACACAGATTTGTGCAGAGGTATGTACGTCAAATTCAAAGCTCAGTGTTCTCTGGATTTGGCCTCGAGTTTCTGTGGTGATCATTTATATTTTCTTCTGATGAGTTACCAGACATGCAGGCTCGGGGTGAGGACCCCCCCTTCCAGAGGAGCCCACCTCCTCCATCCTCTGGGTATAGGCTCTTCCCATCTCTGATTTGTCTTCTCCTAATGTGGCTCCTGGAGAATCTGTTTTCTTCTGTCTGGACTCTAATCCTACCCTGTCCATACTTCCCTTTCCTTGAACAAGTAAGGTAGACGCAGATGGAAGCCTCTGCTTCTTGTATCTCCATCCTTCCCCGTGTGGAGAGACACCACTCTGAGGTCTCTGTTTCATGAAGCAGCCCAGTTTCCCTGATCTGGGTTCCATCCCTATTCATTCTCTGCTTCCACATCTAAACATCTCCACTCTCCGGCACCATCTTAGTAGCACTAGATACATATCTTGAGTTGTCAATAACTACTTAGCTCTAGTTATGAGCATATGTAAAACACAGTAATTTGATAGACTCGTTAAAAATGGAAATTTATTACAGAGAGTAATAGCTATGACTGCACCAGAGCCTTCCCGCAGAAGTGCCGACTTCAGGAGGCATTTTGTCACACTCTGCCCACCATTAAGACAGCTAAGTGGAAGTTAGTTTTAAAATAAGACACCTCATTTCATTTTGTGTTTAAATCTAAATAACTCTAATTTATCACCGGTAAAAAGTATTAGCAGTTATATATAACAATTTGGTTGAATAATGACTTGCTGGTCTCTATAAAAAAGGATTTATTTATTTACTAGAAGAAAACTTATAATGATTCTTCAATGCCTACCCCAAGTCCCACACCATCAATGAGAGATTAGATACCAAAGTTTATCACCCTCTAAAATTTACTCTAGAAGAGGTCAATGGGAGAAAAGAGGAAGAAGAGATGTGAAAACATGAGGAAGAGTCGAAAGGAGATGTCACTACCAAGCTCAGTGACTCCCGAGGACATCAGCAGGACACAGCCTGCAAGTGCAGGTGCTGACGTGACCCAGGGCCAAACAGCACTGCTCCGATTGACAAAGCTGGACAGTGGAACCAAACTTAGACACATCTGACTGTCTGCCTGTGACACAATGTCCTCTACTCACCACTAACATTGCATATTTCAATCAAAGCACAGAATCACAAACCTCTCATGTTCTCACTCGTGTACACGTGGGGGAATTGATCTCATGGAGTCAGAGAGTAGAATGACGGTCACCAGAGCCTGGAAGGGGACTGGGGAGGGGGCAGCAAAGTGGAATGGTTAATGGGAACGGATATATAGTTAATTAGATGCAATGGACGGTATTTGACAACACAACAAACTGACTGTAGTCAACACTAAGTTACAGTATACTCTGTTAACTGAAAGAAGGAATTGGAATCTTCCTAACATGAAAAAATAATAAATGCCTGAGGTGATGGATACTGCAATTACCCTGATTTGATTAATACACATTTACACTGTATCAAAATATCACACATACGCTGCCAGATATACACAACTCTTATGTACTTATAATTAAAAATAAAAAAATTAGAAAAACATTTCATATTTCCCAGACCCATCCATTTATTCATTTGAAAAATACACAAACATTTACCGTCTATCAGAGGTGGCGCCGAGAGCTTGGTTAAAGCTAGGTGAACAAAACTACAATGGTTCTTTTTAATAAGCAAAACAGAGATAAAATACGTACATCCATATTTTCACCAAAAAATAAGAGTTGCAAGTAACCTCGTCACCAACATTCGGGATGGAATGCTACGAGCAAGTCGGTGGAACTGGGTATTTATCACTCCTGAGCTACTGGGAAGAACAAACTGGTCTCCATAAAGCGGGTCTGAGAGCTTTTGCTCCATCTCCTCCTGGGTCCGAAATTCAGGGGTAAATTGCCTGTTTTCTGATGAAGTCTCTGGTTTTGCTATTTGTCGCATCTAGTAAACGTTGTTCCTATGTTTTCCTCTTTTTTCACACTTCTCAAACAGCTGGTCAAGCAGGAGGGAAAGCCTGGCACTGGCCCATAAATAAAGTATTCTTAGCAAGCAGAGAGCCAGGGAGCGCTCCGTGGGAAGGACCTGGGGATGGAAGCGAAAGGAGTCCCAGCACCTGGAATGAAGAAAGTCGTCCTGCAGGAATCCTGGCCCACAGGAAATTCAAGGCACAGTCGTCAAGTCGAGATTTGGCCCGACAGTCATCAAGTTGAAAACTTATGGAAAGATAAGTCATACAGACGACAACCTAGGCCGGCAAACTAAGAAAAGACAAAAACTTGGCAAATGGTAAAAAACAGCGCTGATTACGAGTATAAATAAAATAAATAAAAATAAATAAAATGATCTACTTCATTTCTAAGCTGCTGATGAAGCCCTGTCAGCAAATACAGCACAGAGATGAGAAAGCACAAGGAAACCACGGCAGTTAAGTAATCGAATAAATATTCTACACCACTGATCTCCTACTGTTAGAACAATACGAGATTTTATGATCTGAAATAGCACAGATTACAATCTCTCTCTCTCGCACACGCTGTTTTGTCTGTCACTGGGAGTGACCAGAGGACATCTTACTTACTCCAGTCTTGCTACACAGTTTCAATAGCAAAGCTTGTGTTGAAATTTTGCCCTCAGTGTGGCAGTCCTGAGAGGTGGGGGCCTTTAAGAGGAGGAAAGCAGAGCCTCATGGGTTCCCAGGGGAGGGGACCTGGTGGCTTCACAAGAGGAGGAAGACAGCCCTGTGCTAGTGCGTTAGCACACGCAGCCCCTCTGCGCATGACACCTGCACCACCAGGGACTCTGCACCATCCCTGCCAGCAAAACGTTCTCCCCAGTTCTCCCAATGCTGGGATTCACAGTCTCCAGGACTGTAAGAAATAAGTTCCTTTCTTTATAAATTACCCAGTTTCAAGGACTTTGTCATAAGCGTCAGGAAACTGGCTGAGACGCTGCTCTTCCTTCTGCCCTTCCCTGATCTTTAGGGAACCCGTCTTTAGACAGGTTAGGTTCTTAACCCATCTATCTGCCATTTCCTTTCTGGCTTCTTAACTCGTCTATCTGCAGTTTCCTTTCTGGCCTCTGCTGGTGATTCCCCATAATGAGATCCGATCAGGTTGTTTCCTACCTTGAAATCTTTCAATGGCCATGACTCCTATTTAGAACAAAATCCCCACACTTTCCCTAGGCTAAAAACATCCTTCTGTAGTCTAGCCCGAGTTCACTTAGCTACCTCTGACCCTCCCAGCAACCCCAGCTCAGTCAGCTCCAGCTCTGACGGACTCTGTTTTGCCTTAGGCAAGTTCAAAGCAAGTTCCAACCCTAGGGCTTTCACACCTGCTGAATCCTCTGCCCTAAAGGTCTCCTCATCATTCAATCCCACTTTGCATTTGAATCTCAGGTCAAATATCATCTTCCCAGAGAAGCCTTACCTGACTACCCTTTCTAAAATACTAAACCAGGGGCACAGGATGGTGCTCCTCTGTAATCTCAGCTACTTGGGAGGGAGGCTGAGGCTGGAGGATCACTGAGTCCAGGAGTCCAAGGCTACCGTGAGCTATGACTACACTCCAGCCCGGGCAACAGAGTGAGATCCATCAGTAAATGAGTAAGTCCTCCTCCCCTGTTTTAATTTTCTTCCTAATAATTACCTCCATCTGATAGAGTGAAGATAGTAATACTATTTGTTTTTGACATTATGATCTCAGGACTTTGCTGAAAGTAAGGATGGGGCTGCGAGCGAGGATTTAACTATGATCAATTATTTTTGGTAGGAAAAAAAATAAAGAAGCTACATGCCAACTGATGGACCTCTGTTGAAATAAATCCTGATTCCACGATTGATTTAGTGTTACACAGGCTTTAGAAATTAGGATTTCACCTAGTGAAAACACAAAAAATGCTCATAAGACATGCCCAAATATAAACTTATGTGTTCAGTATTGTCATAATTTGTAAAACAAAAAAATTTTACAAATATACAGGTGCTTTATACCAAAAAGACTGGAAGAGAACACAGTTTGTTTACCAGAGAGGTCTTAACAGGGGGTAACTTCTTTTTTCCCTTGGTAGTTAATTGTGGCACATTCGAGGAAAAGCTTTAGTAATCTGAAAAAAATCACGTTAGCTTCAAACGTCTCCTTTACTTAGCATGTAGCACCGTGATTTTCAGATTTATAGTTAGCTAGAGGATGTTTCTTCAATTCAAAGCTGATCTGAAAATCCAAAGTGAAAAACGGATCAACACGGACAGATTCTACGTCTGAGGCAGGAGCGAGGGTTTCTCAGCCGCAGGTGTGAGGACGCTCAGTTGCATCAGGGCGGTCACGCCCAGGCCCACTGTTTGCACAACTCTGGAGATTATTCACATCCTCCCCCATGTCAGTGACGCCCCCTTGTTATGCTCACTGCACAATCTGTACGACCAGGCTGGGCATGGCGGCTCACCTCTATAACCCCAGCACTCTGGGAGGCAGAGGCAGGAGGACTGCTTGAGCTCAGGAATCTGAGACCAGCCTGAGCAAGGGCAAGACCCCATCTCTACCAAAAACAGAAAAATTAGCCAGGCTTTGTGGAGGGGGCCTCTACTCCCAGCTACTACGGAGGCTAAGGCAGGAGGATCACTTGGGCCGGAGAGTATGAGGTTGTTGTGAGCTATAACGCCATGGCACTCTATGGAGGGCAGCAGATTGAGACTGTGGAAAAAAAAAATTGTGCTACCATATGTTAGACTGGTCCTACAATCTACCCCTTGTCACCCACAGGTATAATGGAAATTTACCTCTGGGCTCCTCATATATAGTTGGAAAAACATTGATATAGGGTAAGTGAGGTGTTATAGGGGTGTAGTATGTAAATAGATATTCTGATACACACGATATTTACGGTGCCTTGACTGTGGTCCATTAATCCAATTATGTCTATGAACAATCAGCACATTGGTAGACTCTTAACTGCGGAGTTTTTTTAATTTGTAACGTAATAATAGTTTATCCATTTAATGGATGGCAGGATCTTTATGAGGAAATCAGTTTGGTATGTTCTGGGCTTATAAAAGTGACAAATTGCATTTGGATTTATGCTTTTGTCACTTAGAGAAACTTTAAAACAGTTTTGATGAGCTAAGTGCTTCTAATGTAGAACAGTTTAATAAATGAGATAGGAAAAAAAAAAAAACTTCTCCACAGTAGCTGCTGCAAACTCAAACGTTCCTGGGGAGAGGGAGGTGACACAAATTAGTGACACATTGCTGGGTGCAAGACACCCATGTGGGTTGGTGGCATCGTAGAGGGAAGGGCCCTGTTCTTCATTTCCACAAAGGAATGAGCTCATGCTCATTTTTCTTAAAAATTGTGGCATTTTCTGTCTTCTTTTGTTCTCCCACTTTAGATAGGGACCAGCATATCTTAAAAAAAAAAAAAAAAGATGGTACAATGAGAAATGGCAATGAACCCATTTTTGCTTACCAACATTTTTTGCTTCTAATGCATTAGAGTGGTCTTCAATTTTAAGAATACTTCACATCAGCATCAGGGATTACACGTAGATCACAGAGGAGCAGCCCAGACCGCCATTACTGTAAGGGAGCTCAGGCCCAGGGGCGCCAGATCTTCTATCCCCCCCGCCCCCGACAGGAAGCCAAGGGTGTGTATTTTAATGCAATTATTTCTTGATTCTTACAGGGCTGTTTATATATTACAAAATACACTATGAGGGCGGATTAAAACATATATATATGTACATGTACTAGATGTCGATTCATCCTCTTTACTTCACAAAAATGACAACACACCGGCTTTCTGACCCCCCAGAGAACGTGAGCACAAAGAGGAGCTCAATGCCTTTCACCTACATCAACTTCTTTTCCTTAAATCTGCTTCATGGACCACCTAAACCCATTACAGGTCACATGTGCCACTGCCAAGCCTCTGGCTTCCTCCTGGAAGTGTGGCAATCTAAGAGCTTGTGAATCTACACACAGCATTCTGCAAGTGTCACAGGGGTGCACACAGATGCCGAATCTAGAAACCTGTCTAACAAGAGGCTGCCAACACTAATTAAGAAATCCCTAATTAAGCTCTTAACAGGAGCAGTACAGATTTTCAGGTTAGCATCATGGGGTCAAGACGCTGACCACTGTGAGAGGCCCACAGTCATCTGTGACACGGATCCAAATGACCTCTTGCCAAGAGGTCGTCAGGCTGTGGGAGGCAGTCATCCCTCAGAGAAACGATTCTTTATCTGGTTTCTACTTGTTTGGTTCTGATGGATAATCCCGGTTAGGAACATGTGAAGAGACTAGTTACGCAGAGGTAATGAGCGTCTGGATCTGCAGGATGCCAGCGTCATTAGCATAGTGCTCTGTACAGATGGTCTGCAATTTGTAGATTTTTCCAGTTTATAAACAAATCTGGAAAAGCAGAACATCAAAGACGATTGGATTTCATGCCAAACAGCAGGTTCCTGATCAGTCATTCTGGGTAGTGGGAACAGAAGGTGTCAGCTAATGAGCCCACAGCTTGTTCTCCCCCATAGCAGCAGGACGGACTCGGAGGGGGAGGCCATCTCCTCTGTAAGGGGGATGGACTGAGGCTCTGTAGGGCACTTTCTCACCTCAGACGGGGGTTACATGTGAATATGTCTGTGTGAGTCATGACGGTTAACCTGCTCTGACCTTTCCTCAAAGACATCTATTTATGTAGACAAGTAAACCTTACACCTCGATGTTTATTCCCACCAGGTGGCACATGAGAATTCTCACGCTCCTGTTCTCAATGTTCCATTAGACAATGAGAAGCAAGTGGTATTAGAAACCTTTTAGAAATAATAATAATAATAATAATACACCTAGTCCAGAAAGAGGAGAAAGCTATTTTAATAGTCTATAGATGACCCCGAACCCCTTGATCTTTGAATTCTAGACAGAATGGAAATCTCCCATCATATCCCACAGAAAATGCAAATGAGAATCTTCATGGCTGTCACCTACCCTGTGTTCCGACCCCTCAGTCCTGGTCTTCTCTCCTGGGAGGGAGAGACTAGACTATCAGAGCTGCGCGCACATCACAGACGCAATCTCAGCTTATGACTCTCGAAGCTTCTTGACTCATCTACCTGTGATCATTTTCTTTCTGACTGCTTATTGGCAAGTGCTGTAAGAATTTGAATAATATTTTAAAACATATCTCATGTCTAAGGATGCTTAATATGCCCTGCTCAATAAATGTTGTAGCCCAAATGGGTGTCCATGCAGATTTAGAGACTGGAGTGGCACACGTCCATGTACACACACACACACACACACACACACACACACACACACGATAAAATGTCACACTGCATTTTAGGGGCAGGGCCAAGGAGAGGGGCATTTTTCTTTGCTTTAATTCCCAGGGTTAAACACAGATATTGCACACTGGAGCAACCACCATGCTGGTGTAGTTGGTTTTTAAAGGCCGGGAGCCACTGGTATTTCATGATGGTTTCACACTGCGTTCATGGAGTTGCTCAGGGTACCTAGGTCATATAAAAACAATCATTTTTTACCCATCAATCCAAACTGGCTTGGGAAGGCAACCTTGTCCCACGGGATGGGAGAGACGGGGCTATGCTAGGTGAACGGGGAGCACAGCTCAGGAAAGGCTGGAAGGCCCTTGCAGGTCATAGTGAGATCGCCCCCTACACGGCCTTTCAAACGTTATGCAAAGTTCCTATCTTACAAAAACCAGGCATGACAGGAGTACTGGGAGAAAGCAGAGAGAAGGATGAGGTCTGCATTCCAGTCGGTGGGCAACAGCACCGAGGACACAGGCTGCAGACGGACTGAGCCGAACCGATGTGAAGATGAGGTTCCCTGAGAACCAGGAGGAAGCTGTTACACCAGAGATTTCAACCCGTAGGCCATGACACACTGTTGTGCCCTGACAGGATCACAGAAATTTTTAAAGATTGTCAACTATTTTCAAAAGAATTTCAAAGCACAGTAAGTGTATATGTACATATATATATATATATATATATTTTTTTTTTTTTTTTTTTTTTTTTAATCTTTTTTTGCTCAACATAATTTAAGTGTGCTGTGGAAGTTGAACTATAGGTTCATGTGTGCCATGAGATAAAGATGTTGAAAAACACTGCTCTAGATGCTCACTCCGGGATACTGGTCTAATAGTTCTCATTCACTTTAAGTCCCATGGTGATTTATTTCGTTTCATTGTGAGACAGGGTCTTGTTTGGTCACCCAGGACGAGAGTGCAGTGGAATCATCAAAGCTCACAGCAACCTCAAACTCCTGGGCTCAAGCCATCCTCCTGCCTTAGCCTCCCAAGTAGCTGGGATGTCAGGCACGCACCATCAGGCCTGATTAATTTTCTTTTTATTTTGTAGAGACAGTGATCTTGTTCTTGCTCAGTTTGGTCCTGAACGCCTGGCCTCAAGTAATCCTCCTGCCTCAACCTCTCCAAGTACTAGGATTACAGGTTTAAGTCACTACACTCGGCCCCATTATGAATTTTGATCAAATGGTTTATCTCCTAGTGTAATAATATCTAGCATTTCTTGACCGCTTACTATATGCTAAGTGCAGTTTTAAAGACTAACAAATGTGATAATTTAATCTTCAATCACCTCTATGGAGTAGATTACATTTTTATCACTTCCATTTTATAGACAAAGAAACAAAGATGTTAAGTACTTGGCCCCAAACCACATATAGAGAGTTAATGGTGGAGCCAAAATTTGATTCAGAGTTTGAATTCAAGTCTTGCTTTTAACCACTAGACTCAATTATCCCACTGTTTGCTGGATTTGGGTGGCATGACCACTGGCTGTTTGAAAAATTACACTGAAATAAAGAGGCTTATCATAATTAAAGGCAATTTTGAAAACATATTTTGGGCTTTTATGATCATTCCTAAGGAATAATTAAATTTTTTTTCTTGGCAATACAATACTTTAGAAAAAGCGCACTATCTCCCGGAGGGTGGGGTGGGTTTAAAGGTCAGCTCTGCACGTATTCCGGTTAGACTCTACTAACACAGCAGGGTGTTCAGAGTGTGAACTGAATTATTCTGACATCAAAAAATGATCGAAACTCAGTCTCTGTCCATGTATAGGTCACAAGAAGCTACGCTAGCCCTCTCAAAGTTGCCTGGTGCTGTATTTTGCATCTTGGCAATGAGTGGAAGTGCATGGCACTGTCTATGAAATCCTGCTGTGGTGAAACAGCCAGTGGCCTTGGTATTTCTGTTCTTTTTCCTGTGTCGGACGTGAATGTGATTCTGGAGATGTGGCAGCCATTTCATGACCAGGAGGAAAAGGCAAAGGAAAGCACGGAGGTCCTGGCCATCACTTCAACCTTGCAAGGGAAGCTCTTGCCAACTCATGCACTACTGTATCTCATTTGATCCTCACAACCACCCCACGACAGGCACATAAAACCTGATTCTCCCCATGTTATCACAGATAACATGCTCTTCTATGCTCAGGAGAAACACTAGACCTAGTAGGCTTTGCATTGCTTTTCTACCGCAGACTATAGCAATTTTCTGAGGCTCCTACAGGCCACAGGAAGCGCCACGCCTCAGCATTTTCCCTAATGTGAGTTGCCATTGTCAAGTAAGTCTTAAATGGGACTTACCCACGGTGCAGAGTGACACTCCTCTACTCGTAATGGAGTCCATTATCTCCTAATGTTAGTTTGGGCCATTACATGCTTTGCACTGACAGATGAGACGTCACCTGTCCTCTCCGCTCTCCTTGGCGATGCTTCTCCTGACTGACTCCTAACGGCACTATCAGGTTTCCCCTTCGTCCTGCTTTCCTTCCCAGACTATCTGGATTGATTTTAAAGCCACCTACACTGCAGTTTCTTCAATTTAGCTCCACTTATCTGATTAGGCATTACAAAAGGAAGCAGAAATTCAGCTTAATTGTGAAGCCACCACAGCAGAAGCAGGCAAATGGCAGAAACCTAATGACAGGCAGAATCGCACTCACGGTGCTGAACGGAATGACAGAGTCCCACTGCGGGAGCCTGAGTTCTGAAGATGAAGTTTACGTCCTGACACTCTGTGTCTCTGTCACACAGCGCCGTCCTTCAACGTCCCCGTTCCAGTTGTGAAAGCTACCAGTAGCTGTAACCTCATGCTTTATTTATTTATTTTTTTAAAATTCATTTTGACAGGTAAATGGTCTCAGGCAAAGGAAGCCCCCTTAGCCCGTAGTTACTGAAATGTGACACTGTCGTAAGTGAGGGATGAACCACGTTTGCCTTAATATAAAGAGTTTACAAGAATGATGATCGCAGGAATATAAAATATTAAACGGATGAAATACAAGTTTGGGGCAAGCTACGCAATGCAAAGATGATTTGTAAGAGAGGAGACACAAGGGCGTTTGCTTTTTAGCTGTGATTTTGACAGTTAGCAGATCTTCCTCTTTGACAATTATACCTTTGCTCATTGTCATCTTCAAAGGGGAAAAAAATCTGCTTTTGAATCTCTAGTGAGGCCACACCTGAGCACTCTAAAACAGTGTGATGTGCTGGTTCCTGTTAAAGTAATTGTTTTAGGGTGGGGAGGCCTCTCTTAACTAGCTTACAAGGAGGTGGTTTCTGAGACTCAAAACTGTTTTCCATATTCACACTCCTCCCATGATCTAAGTTATTTAAACAAGGGTTTAAGGTGTTGGTGGGCAACATTTATTATCAGTTCCCTTTCTCTGTTCCTTGTCACCACAGGATAAACACTCATGTGTTTAGAGTGTACTCATCATATAAAAACCACAGCATTAGAGATCCTCAGTGTTCCTCCACAGACTGGTTTTAAAAGCTGATACCTGAGTTACAAACAATTAGATATCCTGCACAAACGTGTGTCACACATGCGCACCCATTTGAGAAATCAAATCTACGAAGAATAAAAATGCTTCCATCAGGCACAGTAAAAGGGTAATCAGGTAATGATCTACAAAGGAAATGCAGGGACAGATACGGATTAGCTCAGATTCCAAATACCGGGGAGCTAAGAACGAATTAGCATAATTATAAATTTGTTCCAATTACAGAAGGCAATTATCAGAGACCAGCTTACAGCATTATCAAAATGAAATCAGCAAAGTGCATCTACATTCCAGGTAGATGCCAGTGAGTTAATGGTGCTTTTAAAAAGAAGGCTCTACCCTCATTCATCTTCCATCTCTTTGATTACTGCACACTCGGCCCAAGTTTCCTCTCAGCTGACAGACACCCAGCCACCGCGAGGGAAGGAAAAAACACACGCTGTAACCATGCTTAACAGCACGATTGCAAAACAACCAGACTCTGACTCTCAAGTCTTGTGCGGATAATTTATCTAGATCAGTGGTTCAGATCGTGCTTTCAAATTTTAGACAGGAATCCACATCACCTCTGTGTTCTCTCCCAAAATATTGATTAAGAATAAAACTGTGACTAAGCCTGTTATTACCTGCTCCAAACGAAAGCTCTCTGTGCAGAAACACAGGGCTGTTTATATTGTTTGTTTTCATTTGTGGGACAGGTTGCCTTGTTAACCACTGTAATCCTGGAAAGAGCAAAGTAGAGTCAAATGGACTTCAGTCTCCAGACTGCGGAGCTGAAAATGCAATTCCACTTCATGAGCTAGATTATACATTAGAATATGCCCGGCAATTAAGGAAGCGATAGTTAGAGAGAGACTCAAGAGATCACAGATTATTAAGGAAGACAAACATGGGTTTCCATTGTAACTAAATGCAAAGGTTTAACTCTTATCAGAATGGATGGTAGACTCAGCGGAGGTAAGGGAGGGAAAAGGGGAGAGAAGGAAAGGGACAGAAAGACTAACATTTTACTTACACTGATGGTCACCTGTGAATCACGGAACAGTCTGTGTTCCTCCTCATCTTGAGCCTCTTGATGAGGTAGACATTGCTAAGCACATGTTTACAGTCTAAAAACTAACTAGACACATGGGATGGGGAAGGAAGGGAAAGCTGGCAGAAGAGACATTAAGACACTGGAACAACATTACAAGGGAGAAATTACAGTGGCTTTTACTGGAAGATTTATGATGTAGAAAAGTAAAAAACTTTAACAAGGAGTTAGGGGAATGGAAATGAATGGAAATCTGTAAAGGACTTTATATGACATTTATGGAGAAGTGGATCAAAATTTAGCATCCATATTTCTAACTTAGAAAAGCGATATAGAGAACACAAGGTCATCTGTGCACACTGTTCTAGGACGTATTGACTATCAGCTTGGTGGTTCATATACAAAGAGCACCCTGAAATCAAAAAAATAGAATAAAGAGAAAGGAGCAAACAAATAACTGAATGTGGCAACAGAGAAATGGGCTAAGCGCATGAATAATTATTTCAGCAATGCATATAGCTAAGTTTAAAATGATCCTAAGGCATTGAAAGAAATATCTCAAACAAAGATATCTCATGAGTTCTAGACCTAAATAGTCACCCATTTTATGAACATATTTACTGAGTCTTCAGCATGCTTGTATCCAAAGCCGTATATATGAAATTATGCAAAAAGTGTGAGGTAGAAAAAAGGCTTAAGACATAACTCTGAAGAAAAGCAACACCTTACTACCAGGAGAAGGAAGAAGGTGAAGAAATATGCTGCTGATCATGAAATAATAATAATCAGAAAGGCACATAACCTGGAAACCAAGAAAGAAAAGCATTGTAAATACTGAAATCACCACTAAATAAAATGAGTGTAGGTAGTATCTCATGCTCCATTCAACGTGAAGCTCTTCCTGTGATATGGTAATTAAAACTAATTTAAAGGATTCTACTCTGTTATTTTTTTATTTGCACATTACGGGGTACATGAGGTATTTTGTCCCATATGTATAACGCACAGTGACAAGACCAGTCTTCAGCTTCTGTCACCCGAGTGTAACACCTTTCTGCCCAGTAGTCATCCTACTCTCCAATGAAACCCTGCATGTATTCCTTCCATCTCATCCTGTGTTTGCACCTTTAACCCACTTTGCTTCAACTTTCCCACGTTCCCAGTCCCCCTTCCCTGTCTCTATTCTCTATTTTTCCACTCTCTACTCCCTTGTGTTCAAATGTTTTTAGTTCTCACATACAAGTGAGAACACGTGATGTTTGTCATTTGGGGCCTTATTTATTTCCGTTAAGATATGACCTCTAATTACGTCCACAAGGCTATAAATGACATTACTTCGTTTCTTGTTATGGCCAATAGTATTCCATTGTGCATATATACCACATTTTCATTATCCATTCATCCACTGATGGATACATTTTTAATGTGGGTAGTAAAAATAAATTATACCTTCCCCCTCTGCTACCTTTCCCTGTGATATACTAAAACTTCCCCAGAGTCATCTGGTCTCTTGAAAAATAAAGTGGCCTCTCTATCTCACTTGTAACAGCAAAATAAAACCCTAGGTACATAAAATACTAAAACATAATAAGTGAAACCACTAAAGTATCATAAGAAAGCATGGGTGAATAATTTTGTAATGTTAGAAAGGATTTTTTTTTTTTTTAAGAGACAGTGTCTTACTTTGTCACTCTCAGTAGAGTGCTGCGGCATCACAGCTCACAGCAACTCCTGGGCTTAGGTGATTCTCTTTTCTCATCTTTCCTCAGCCTCCCGAGTAGCTGGGATTACAGACACCTGCCACAACACTCAGCTATTTTTTTGTTGCAGTTCAGCCAGGGCCGGGTTTGAACCCACCACCCTCAGTATATGGGGCCGGTGCCCTAAACACTGAGCCACAGGTGCTGCCCAAGAAAGGATTTTTGCATGTTAGGAAGGGCAAAAGTCATAAAGACTACTAAAATTTTGAAGTTTTATATAGCAAAAAGAAGCCATAAAGAAGGATAAATATGAAAAAGTGTTTTTAAAATGTCTGGAGTATGACAAAATGTTGTTATACCCCAAGTAAGGAAGATATTAAATATATTTCATATTCATTGAAAACAGGTAACAGTCAATATATTGTACCAGTATATACTAATTGAATATCATATTGATCCCTAATATATAAAGAGTATATATCAATCAAAAATAAAAATTCCAACAGAAAAATGACCTGAGAGCTGGGCTTGGTGGCACGTGTCTGTAGGTCCAGCTACTTAGAAGACTGAAATGGGAGGAAGGTCTGAGTCCAGGAGTATGAGGCTACAGTGAGCCACGGTTGCACTACTGAGCTCCTGGGCAACAGAATAAGATCCTGTCTCTAAAAGAAAAGAAAAAAAAAAGCACCAAGAAAGAAAATGATCTAAGAATTTGAATAGATTATTTAAGACAGTAAAATACAAATGGAGACCTCTGAAATAGTGTTCATCTCACCAATAATGAATATCACAATTAGGTATTATTGTAGCAAATACTAAATCTATTTAAAGATGGCAAAGGTGTTAAGAAATAGAAGTTTTCATTCACTTTCGGTAAGAGTCTAAATTAGTATGTCACTTGTATAGGACAATTTTGCAATTTTTATCAGAACTGAAAATGTTTATGTAACTGAATGGAAAATTCACTACAATAATCATTACTCCAAAATCCAGAGACGTTAAGACGTTAATCACAACTTTTTTTTTTATAATAATGAAGAAACTGGAAACCTAAATAATTGTTTAAATGAATTATGGCACATTCATTCAATGAATTATTCTATGTGACCTTCAAAAAGAAAGATGCATTTCTATTTCAATAGAATGAGAAAAATCTGAAAGTACATCATAAGATGGTGTTTTTATTAAGTGTAGATTCAAACGCACACTTTAGTATCTGGAAGGCAGTTCACCAAATGTTGGGAATTTTTGGTGATCAACGTTTTCATATTGGTTTCTGCGCTATTGTAATTTTCTAATAACCAAATATTTTTCTCTTTTTGCTTTACAGGTATGATTGCCCCTCCTGACCCCCTAGTGGTTTGGCAAGGTCTGTGACCAGTTCTGGCCAACAAGGTGGAAGTAAAAGTAATTTGTTAGTTCCAAGACAAAGTGTTCTATTTCTCATACTGAGATTGTCCAGATTCCTCTCATTTTTCCTCTCTACAACAACTAGCTCACAATTTTTTGGAGAATGACTATTCTATCAGCCTTGGAATTATAGTAAGTGTGTCAGGAAACAGAGTCCCCTGTTGATATGTGATGGCCATACAGCACAAAAGAGAAATAAATATTTGTTGTTTTAAGCCACTGAGCTTTCTGGGTTATTACTTTATCATAATCTCATCTATCCTATTTTCTACAATCTATATTATGTTTATAAGCAAGGGAAAAGCTATTTCCATTAAACAAATACATGCTCTCAATTTGAAAAAAAATTCTAATGCTCCTGGTCTCTAAGAAGTAAACACATTCTCTCAAATTGCATATGCCTTGGTTCCATAAACTAATACATTAACTAGAAAACAATCCATTTCTAGACAGCTAAGGGGCTGCGTGTGGGTCCCACACTGCAGTTTATCTTCACAGCTACCCTCACCTGGTGCTTTCAGAGAACGTCTTAGATTCTGCTTAGCCTCCCACAGTGCTGACTGCATAGTGAATAAGGAGCCTTCCTATCCAACACATCCATAAAGGGAAATCTAAATAAAATTACACGTTGCTTTTACATTCCACACACACTTCAGATGACCACACAATTCACCAATGGAACTGAGGTTTTCATTTGTTTTTATTTTTTAAATAACACAGGTAGTTTCGTGGGTTATAAACAATTCCAAGAGGAATCTAAACAGAAGTGACTTTGCATATCCAACATTCTCTCATTTGGGGAGGGTGTTTGCGTTTCTCATTTTAATCAGCCTGGTCAATTAAATTGGATGGTTTTCTGTTTGTTTCTACCTAGTTTATCCTCCTCCTCTTTGCATTCTGGTTTTTATGAACTAGCTCAGAGCTATGAGTTGGGCTTCACAACACTATGGGGAACGTTTAAAAAATAAACTCAATTGCCTTTGTGACTTTTTTTTTTTTTTTAGAACTCTGAAAATGAGGTTTTTCAACGGCCTCGGCTCCATAACCCCCTCCCTTCCTTTTTAATTTAAATTTTGGTGCTAAAATGAGTTTACAATACTCCATTAATATCACTGGGGGAGATACTTGTATCTGATGCAATGTACAGATTAGTCCACAATTCCCCCAATTTTATCCTTCATTGTTATTTGACTTGGCCCCCCCCACATACATACATACATACATACATATATATATATATATATATGTTTATACTATTTAGCAGTTTATTTGCCTTAAAAAAAATCGACTTTTCCATTTTACTTATTTTTTTGTGGGCATATATTTACAAAATAAATAAATAAAATTCCCAGGCAATTCTCTTTCCACCATACACTGGCCCTTTGGGGGTAGGGGATGTCAGAGATTTATCTCAGGGCACTTGAAGAGTCAATCCCTAACAACTCATTCAATGAAGGAAAACCATGATCAAAATTTTCAGAAAAGAAAAATATAATCCACTTTAGAATGAAATATTTTATTATTTGGGGGAAAATATATGTAGATAGGCATATATATTAAATGGGTGCATAGTTCATAATAGATCAATGCAATAGGGTAGAAAAGTTGTACCTAGCAGGGGTGTCCAACCTTTTTTCTTTTGTGCTACAATTTGGAGGAAGAGGAGTTACTTTGGGCCACACATTAAGTACACAAACACTAAAGGAACCTGATTAGCAAAAAATAGTCCATACAGAAATCTTTGTGACATCTGATACAACACATACATTAAAAACCCTCCCCAAATCAGAATGCAGCCTGTGGCCTCAGACTGGACACAAGAGAGGATAAAGGCATATGATGTCCGTCCTCCACAGATAATCCACAAATTGTATAATTTGCACAGAGCACTGAGAGTTGATTCTCTACCGTACTTGCCTAACGAATCGGTGTGGATCATTACCCCCTCTTCCTCTGTAAATAGCACCTTCTCTCCTTCTGTAAATAGCATATTCTCTCCTTCTTGGGAGGTTGAAAATGAAACTGAATGAAAGGTTTTTGTAAAAGTGTAAAGCAATAAATTAACCTAACATGGTAGCAGATTCCAGGAACCCACAGTCTCACCTGGCTTCCCTCTGGGTGCAACATCCATCGTTCAAGAGATGAGGCCACAACAAAAGCAGTTTGTAACGGCCCTGCATGCCAACCAAGGGGTCAAGACTCAACCCTGATGGCATGAAGGACTTACTGAAGGCCATTAACCAGGAGTAACCAGAGGAGTTCTGCTTTAGGAAACTCATCTGGCAGCAATGCAGATTCCAGTGACACGGGGCCAGTGACACCAGACAGGAGTCATTACTCCAGCAAGAGGGAAATGAGGACAGCCTGGAAAGGGCAGTGTGGTCAGGATGGAGGAGACACAGGTGTAACAGGTGGATTGATAACTAGCAATAAGTAGAAATGAGGGCATGGGTGCATGAAAGAACCCCAGGAAACACGCATAACTCCCAAGTTCTCAGCTTGAGCAATTTAAGATAAGGGGGTCTAGATTTTCTAGGTCAAATGCCTATTTTGTACATGTCATCACTGAGATACTACTTGACTTTCAAGAATTCCTCACTGAGTCAGGCAACTGGACTCAACTCAACTAAACAGACATCTGGCCAGGCAGGGTGGCTCAGGCCTGTAATCCCAGCACTGGGAGGCCAAGGTGGGTGGATTGCTTGAGCTCAGGAGTTGGAGACAACCAGCCTGAGTAAGAGTGAAACCCCATCTCTACTAAAAATAGAAAAATAGCCAGGCATTGTGGCAGGTGCCTATAGTCCCAGCTACTTGGGAGGCTGAGGCAAGAGGATCACTTGAGCCCCAGAGTTTGAGGTTGCTGTGAGCTATGACACCATGGCGCTCTACCCAGGATAATACTGTAATACTCCATCTCCAAGTAAAAAAAAAAAAAAAGAAAGAAAGAAAGAAAAGAAAAAAGAAACAGATATCCAAACAGTATCTCCAGTTTGAGAATCTCAGTTCATACTTCCCACCAGGGTGCGTGCTGCCACCATCACTGAGAACAACCTGTTTATGGGTCTCTGGTTGGTGGTGGTGATTTTGTAGATCAAACTATTAATACAAAGTAACTGTAGTTCTTGAGTTACTGTGGCATTATTCTATCCTTTAAATACATCTGACTTTCAATGGTGGTCAGTGAGTGGTATGTACAAGCATTAGACGTATCACATCAGGAGCTCAGCACTCCCTGAAGACACCAATTAGTGTCTTCCAAAAGGAAGGGAAACTATAGCCAGTTTACTACTGAAAAGGTCAATACCTGGTGAGTGGCTACAACTCATTTGTTCATAGTCCATTCTTTGAAGTTTATAAACCACAAAAAATACAAGTTAGTAGGAGTCCCTGTACCCCGGTCTTTAAACCACCCCCCGTGCCTCCACATTCCCTACTCGACGCAATGCACGTCCCACTCTTCCTTTAACCATTTTGTGAAGCGCACAGAACCTGGCAGAGAAATGAAGGCACCGTGTTTGGGAATAATTACGATCAAAATCTTTCCCCCATTTTGTAAAACATTTTCCCTCCTCCTATCTTCTCCCCCCCCATTTACACATGTTCGCCTGACCACTCCACCTCACCCTCACCACCACCAGAGTGTGCCAGACAGACTTACAGACAAGATTAGTGGAAAAACAAAACACTTCCGTTATTTTCCTGCAGATTTCTAGCTTAACGTGAGCGCTCATGTTACATTTAAGCCAAAAGGTTCAGACCACCAATGACACAGCTGCCACTGCACTCATGGGGGCACTCCCATCGGTGTGGAAGGCCAGCAGAAATGTGAGCTGAGTGGATCTGTTTTTAGAGTACCACGAAGGGAGTAAGGACAGAAAGGACGCCTGGCAAGGAAGTATTAAAAGGATCAGATAATCATTTTCTGCGGGGCTTCAGGCGGCCTCCACACCAGGAATGTGTCAGTTCCTTCCCCAGCTCTGACCAATGTGTCTGGCAGACACTGGTGGCTCAAGTCCACCCATGCACCGGGGTATCTGTACTCACTGGTTGGCAATAAATAACCCCCTGCATGGCTCCCTAAAAGAAATGCAGGGACACAGTCTTCCCTGTCCAGTGAACTTGTGCCCCTAGATTGATCATTTACGACTCCTTTTCCACTTTAGGGATGTGAGCTGTCCATTTTTAGCCGCATTTGCCTGGTAGCAGGGTGTGAAAATTTACACAGGGAGGGCCTGGCATTAACCTGCTCTGAGTTCTGTGTCCTTCCCTCCCAGTCGTGACCCTGGAGCTGTGCGTCCTTTCCCTTCCCGGCAAGTGTTTATTTTGCTGTAAACCAACATTCATCTCTTAAAGCTCATATTTTTTACACAAATCACAGACTGAATGAGGTTGTTCACCTTCTCATCCACACATCACCATCTACGTTGGCCTTGGCAGTAATGCGGTATCTCAGGAGGGCATCGTGTGCTTTACCAACGACCGTGACTTCAATAAAGCGCAGCCTCGACTCGACTCGGCTCATGTAGCCTGCAAGTCCAGACCACACCTCACGTCGGAGCCAGACTGCACGCACCTCCGTCTCCAGCACATCACACCGTTTCCTCCTCAAAGCTTTTGCTTCCTTCCCTTCTGACTCCACCAAACACAGGAGGGACAAAACAGCAGGCTTCCTGTGCACGTCACAGAGAAAGTGCTAGAAGTGACACATGGTTATGAGTGTGATCAACCCTGGCATCAGAAAACGCGCTATGTAACCATGGCCCTTTTTCCCATGGAGAAAACGATGTGAGGTCCTCAGCCACAGACTCTGGAGCAGAGATTCTCCACCGGGGTGCCGTGAGAGGCTCTTAGGTGTGCCAAGGAAATTTTAAAAGATCATTAATTAAATTATTTTTGAAAGAAGCTCAAAACAAAGTATATTCTTTTTTTACTCTTTTTGGGGGCTCACCACAATTTAAATGTGCCGTGAAGTTTAACTATCGCGGTTTAAAGGTATCATGAGATTAAAAAAGATTGAGTAACACGGCTCTCGAGTGTCCAGGAGAAACCACCAGGAACAAAGTGATGTGCCCTCTCGGGATCCACTGACAGAATCTCTCAGTATTCTTACACAAGACGCCTGTTGAGTAAGAAAATGCTAAACCAAACACATACCTTTATTGGTTTGATTATCTATTAAATGACAAGTAGTTCACCTGTGACTCAGGGCTACTTACAGGAAGGTGATAAAATGCTAGAAGGTAAGGACAAATATCCAAAGAGAAGCTTTCCTGTGGGCTGACCAGAAGGCCCATAGATAATGCGGGACAGACTGATCCAGAGCTCTGCAGTTTGTAGGCGTTGGTTCTGAGTCTGATAAGAATCAGACAATTAAGCCTAAAGCAGGTGGCCAGGTGTAAGGGCTCACACCTGTAACCCCAGCACTTCGGAAGGCTGAGACAGGAACATCATTTGGGGCCAGGAGTTTGGGACTAGTCTGGGCAACACAGTAAGACCCTGTCTCTACTAAAAATTAAAAAGTTTGGCTGGGTGCGGTGGCTCATGCCTGTAATCCTAGCACTCTGGGAGGCCGAGGCAGGGGGATGGCCTGTGCTCACAGGTTCGAGACCAGCCTAATCCAGAGCGAGACCTCATCTCTAAAAATAGCCAGGCCTTGTGGGGGGTGCCTGTAGTCCCAGATACTTGGGAGGCTGAGGGAGGCAAGAGAATCGCTTGAGCCCAAGAATTCGAGGTTGCTGTGAGCTATGATGCCACAGCACGCTACCAAGGGTGACAAAGTGAAACTCTGCCAAAAAGTAAAAATAAAAAAATTAAAATTTAGCCATGCACGGTGGGGAACACCTGTAGTGCCAGCTCCTCAGGAGGCCAAGGAGTCCAGGAGTTTTGAGTATCCAGGGAGCTAGGATGACTTCGCTGTGCTTCAACCTGGGTGACAGAGTGAGACCCCCACTCTACAGCAAAACACACCACAACAAAGAGTCTGAACAGGACGAGGGCGGGGAGGAAAGCTAAGCATCGCAGACGTGTTAAAGCAGACTTCTCTCTTCCCATGGTTTTCCCCCATCAAATCCTGTTGAGACTGGGCTTGTTCTCCACAAAATATCTCTCGAGAATAACAACCAGAAATGAAACCAGAAACGAGGCAGATGTGAGAACCGACCTGCGGATTCGATCATCCTGAGTCGTCTCTGGTCTCAGCAAAGGTCTTGTTATTTCAACCACTCTAAGTGAGCACTGCCTCCAAGGTGCCAGCACCTTTCAATTAAGTGCCCGTCTATACCAGGATCTCAGAAATGTTTCTGGAGGGGACTCCCCACCTGCGGCCCTGAGCCCTGCAGCACTCACCCTGGAAGGAGCGCTAGAGGAATTTGCAAGTCATTTTTAAGTTGTCCCTCTTTACCTGGGACCCTCTTAGTGATCAGAACGCTTAAATATAGTCACACATCTGAGGCTGGAGCTCTGTGGGGAGAGGGAGCCTGGGGACCTGCTCTAAGCTCATTTTATGGAACAAGAGCAATTAGAACCCAGCACAGTCGGGCTCCGGCAGCTGGTGGTTGGCAGCCAGAGTCTGCTCTATACAGTGAGCCCAAGGGGAGGGAGCCATCGATCCCCCGCTCCTCCCTGGCTGACTAGTCCCTGGGCGCTATTTTACCTAGATGGATCACCACATACATGCAACCCTGCTCCCGCTGGCTCCCTCCTTTCCCAGTTCCCCTGTTTTATAATACACACTAACTCCCAGCAGAATCAGAGTGATGAAGGGGTGCGTTTGGCTCTGCATACATTACAGGGATCAGAACTAAATGCGGGATGATAAACAGCGCCGGGGAGCACAGGGTGCTCCAGGAGAAAATGATCTTTAATGGAGTCGTTCTTAAAAGTATCTGCATGTGGCGACACTAAATACCCATGAAATCCCGGTTATAGATCACAGCCCCCAAACGCATGAATATTAAAAGAGAAAACAGCAGAGGAGCAACGGAGAGCGAGGAGAAGACGCACCGAGAGGAAAACCACATCCATCCCCTTTACCTCCCTGCACACAGACTGATCCAGGCAAAACCGTTAACAGATAAAAACCCTTCTGCCGAGATTCTTGCTTCGCCCCCCCCCCCGCCCCCGCCCCACACTCCTTCATCATCCCATTTCTATCATGTTCTGCCGAGAGAGGCAGAAGCTGAAAATAATTATTTAGAGAGTACATAAATGACACAGCTCCCAGAGTATTCACATTTTAATTGGGACAAAGGTTTAACCCGAGGAGTGACTCTCCGGCACGCAAGTGCATCCAAACAGGAAACTGAAGACCAGGTAGAAGTGGACGGAAGTGTCGGAGGACAGAATGTTCCATAAATCACACCCTTCCATGGTCTCCTCTATTCATGCCACTTCTTCTCCTGGGTGCTGACTGCTATTCTAACTCTAATTCTTCTTTGTCTTTCTAAGAATGGGTGGTGGTGGTTGGAGAAAGAGGGGTTGCTTATAGCTTGGGTATAATGAGCTTTTCCAATGTTGACCCTGTCAAAGTCCAGTTTCTACTAATGTCTTTCTAACACCCTGTCCATTGTTGCAGTAATGAAATCAGCCACGTGGAGGCACCATTTAGAAACCATGCCTGTGCTGGGGCCTGAGACCCATTTAGATCACCGCACCTTCCAGGCGCAGCCTGAGCTCAGGCCTCTGCGTGTACACACACGGCATGCGTGCACAGTGGTCCTTGGAGATTCCAGCTAAAGAATACACCGAGTCCAGCTGAATTGCTGTGAGGAAGTCAGCCGTCATTATAAAACGTAACGCTGGTGATTAATCCAAGGAGACTCCACAGAATCCACAGCACAGCACTCGGTCCACTCTAATAGTTCCATCTTGTTCACGGGTGCTTCTGTGACCGCATTGTTATGTCATCGGAATAATAAAACACATAAATCTTCACTTCACAAAACTGATCACAAACCTGGAGAGGAGGTCACTTTACCCGCTGCATTGTCTAAACAAATCCACAGAGGGATCCTGAGTCGTTTAATCACAGTGCTGTCATTTGGTTTGGGTAAGCATATTTCCCTTTCATTAGATTTAATATATAATCTCATTATAGAAATCTGACACTGCACTGACTCTCTACTCATAAATCAGCTTCTACTTCTATTCTGGTGGCCCAAAAAGGGAAAGAAATAGCAACGGAGTATGACAAAAATGCACAGCAGAACATTATTTCGGCCATTCAGAAATGCCACCACGCCACGCTACCTCTTACCAGGTCCAACAATTAAGTTTGTGGAGTCACCACAGAAAGAGTGCCAATTTGTTGTTGAATATCCCTACGGTCACCTTCGAAGTTCTCCCCTAGGGAAGCTGTGCACGTGTGGCAGCACCTCGCCTCCCCTTCACAGCAATTCTGGAACTCTTCTGGAATGCCCACCAGAGCTGTCAGAGTGAGGTGTGACAATTAATTGTGTGAACTTGCTACTATGCACTGACCTCGGCAGCAGGGCACCAACAACTTGGTTTAAGGTTTTCTGACCTTGATATGTGAGTGTCTCACAGCTGAGTTCATGTTGACACGTGGTGGTGTCTTGCTGAGTGGAGTTCACTACTGTTGGGTTTTTGTGTGCTGTATGATGACAGCTCTGATGCTCATTCCAGAAAAAGAGTTCCAAAATTTCTTTCTTTTCTTTATTTTTTTTTTCAACAGAGTCTCACTCTGTCCCCCTAGGCACAGTGCCATGGCATAATAGCTCACAGCAACCTCGAACTCTTGGGATCAAAAAGTCCTCTTGCCTTAGCCTCCTAAGTAGCTGGGACTACAGGTTCCTGCTACCATGCCCAGTTCGTTTTTCTATTTTTGGTGGAGATTTTTCTACCTATTTTTCTATTTTGGTCTCACTTTTGCTCAGGCTGGTCCCAAATTCCTGAGCTCAAGTGATTGACTTGCCTTGGCCTCCGAGAGTGCTAGGATTATAGGCATGATCTACCATACACCTGCCCTAGTTCCAAAATTTCTTTGATGAGTGGACTAGGCACTGGTCTTGGTGGTGCATAGCTCCCCACGGGGAGTATTTCAAAAGTGACTGGAGTGATAATCCAGCAGTGAGGTATGTAGCACATTTTTCTAGGATGGGTTCATGAACTTAATTGTCAACCCTTGTGTTTTTATTGGTCATTTACCCTAGTACCCCTGCTGTATAGACTGTGGTGCTGACTTCCATTGTTTCTATGACATCAAATATTTTAAAAATGCTTGGAATTATATGGAAGTGAATTACTACAAAAGGTCCCTTCCTAACTTTTCCCCATCTAATCACTATTTTTTTTTTTTTAATCAGCGACATCCCTCATTTATATCATCTATCGTCAAGCAGCATCCGGACACTTGAAAACCACTAGCTTCTCTATTGACAGAGCTACTGCAACCTGCCCTGTGCTTTTATCAGCACAGGATAAAAGGAAAACCACAGCACACGATAAAAGGAAAACCACAGCACACATACTCCCTGGCTTCAAAAATTGGAGAAGAAAGACTCCCATTTTAATTCCAACTAAAGAGCTTTTTCTAAATGTTGTACGTAGATGCTGATAATATCTAAAATGAAGAGGCATCACTCTTAAAACACGTATTTGCTGACACAATATACTTCTACTTCAATTTTTAAGATGTTTTAAAACTAATAGTTTCTTGCACAGACAAAAAGAAGCTCTTTCTGTTTTATAACATTCTGATCCTTAAAGGCTCATTAGTGTATCGTGGCCATGTAATAAATGTTTCAACCCCCAAAAGGAACAAAATCAACCTAAGAAAATACGAATCTATTCAGAATTAGAAGGATATTAAAAAATTCATTTGCCAGCTCACGTGTAATATTACGATGCCTTCTTATGTGACTCCCGAACAGTCGTTATGTCTTTGGTGGTGACATGCTATGCAGCATTTTCTTTAAAACCTTTCTCTTTTTGCTTCTCACTTTTCCAAGCTTCATTCAGATTATCATTTTGCTAAGAAGTTACAATAGTTTGTCTGGTGTAGTCCAATTATCCTTAAAGATTAAAATCTCCCCTCTGTAGATTTCAAATGCTAGTAATGGTCAAGAATTATAATTTAGAACTGGAACTTATAGCCCTTTTGATGTCATGGTCATGAAGACTGTAAAACTTCATATTTCCACCTTTGCAAATAGAAATTAGTATAAATACAGCCTGTACCTACGAATCTGATCTGGCTCAATAAAATAAATAAATACAAATATACATATCAGATAATAACGTAATTTCCAGCAATTTGAAACTTTCAGCCAATTCTTTGTATAGACAGAGCAGTCATCAAAATTTAAATACACACAACTGTCATGGTGAAGTGTTGAATACGGTTCTAGACTACCGTATCTGAAAATTAATACTTACGTTTTTAATAATGGACATGTGTCCATTATTGAAAACCTGCAAGCAGACATATTTTTCTAAGGACTGACACACTTTAGCACCCTGTGGGAAACATCCTGCTGATAGGATTTATGCTCCTGGGACTGCACAAGTAGGGGAGGAGGTGGATTCTGCATGAAGACCAGACCCCGGGCTGAGACGCACAGACTCCCGAGAGGGTTGAGGCTGCACTACGGAGACTCAGAGGAAGTGACTCTCTCTGAGGTCTAAACTGAGGGAAATATGAAGTGTGGCATGTTGAGGAGGGCGACCCTGTGAAGTGCTCATCCCTGAAGAATTCTGCGTTGGATGATGGAGAAAATCACACTGAACCTCCGGCAGTCAGGGTTTTCTCTTCTATGCCAGCATTTTTTTTTCATTAATTGTCAGCTTCTCAGAAAAGCTTGATGGCAGATATAGCTTTGTGTGAATGTCCTGGGAGGAATAATGGCAGAGACAATGGAATGAGGAGTACCCAGCTAAACACACACCCCTTGCACTGAAACCCACTGTAGGGTGGCAGTGTTCAAAGGTCAGGGACAGAGCAGAGGGAATGTAGGAAACCAGGACACCTCCCACCAGCTGAGAGACAGATGACTCAGGAGGGGGTGGGAGACAGGGCTTTTCTGTCACAAATAAATTAGATAAAGGTGATGGCTGAGGGAGGAGGGAAGGGTAGGGCTTGGATAATAAGTATTCTTGAAAACTAAACATGTCCTTTCTGCTGATCAAAAAAAATTTTGATATCAGTAGCACCCAAGTTAGGGATTATTCACAAGCAAATTCAGATTATATTTTTATATAAATAGATAGTTATTCACTTGGCCCAGCTTTAGACCCCTTAAATTTAGAATATAAAGTTATACCTAGGAAGACTGGTCAATTGAGACAGAAGCCTAGACGTTGTAGCCATTTATTCTAACTTGTCCGCTGGTACTCTCTGCCCCTTGCCCACACCCTGATATCTGAATGGCCTGCTCCTCTCATGCTCCGCCCCTTGCCCACTCCCTGAATGGACTGCTCTCCTCACGCTTCACCCCTTGCCCACGCCCTGGATTCTGAATGGACTGCTCTCCTCACCTTCCACCCCTTGCCCACGCCCTGCCGTCTGAATGGCCTGCTCCTCTCACGCTCCACCCCTTGCCCGCTCCCTGAATGGACTGCTCTCCTCACCCTCCACCCCTTGCCCACGCCCTGCCATCTGAATGGCCTGCTCCTTTCATGCTCCGCCCCTTGCCCGCGCCCTGAATTCTGAATGGCCTGCTCCTCTCATGCTCCACCCCTTGCCCACGCCCTGAATTCTGAATGGCCTGCTCCTCTCATGCTCCACCCCTTGCCCACGCTCTGAATTCTGAATGGCCTGCTCCTCTCATGCTCCACCCCTTGCCTACGCCCTGAAGTCTGAATGGCCTGCTCTTCTCAGGATTCCTTTGTCTCTGACTAGTCTTCCTTCTTCTTCAAAACTTCTAAAAATCCTTGTCTATACCTGATGTCTAGGACTTAGCATTTTCTATCTTATTAACTACTTTTTCATAAATTCTGGCTTTTCAATTAAATTGGAAACTTGTTGAAGGAATGAAATATTTATGGATTTTTGATATCTAATTATGTTTATTGTGAAATATTAAAATATCTATTATATGACTCCTTAGATACCAATTAAATACACTGAAAAAAAAGGGCATTCACCCTGTGTCACCAACTAAAAAGATAAAATGTACAAATCTTTGTTACATAGCTAGGAGACATTCATTTCAAGAAAAATGACAATATTTTTGGCTAATGCCCATGTGATAATTGGTTAAAAACCAGAAAAAATTATATAGAGAAAGTTACCTTCAGTGTTTTCAGGGCCCATGTGTTTATAATCTAAAATACCCTAAAAATCTGTATGAAGCAGGTTGGAATAAAGTTCTATAATATTATTACCATTTCTCTTAATAGAAAAAGGAAAAACTAAATGGTTGTATTTTCATGATCAAGCACACGACCCAGGAGCCTTCTGTGGAGCTGTCCTTGTATGTTCGATTTAATCCATCCTCTACCTCAGAGAGCAGGTCTCACGTATCATTTTTACCAACTTAAAGTCACAGGACTTGAGAGATGGGAGGGACGCCACCTAGCTCAATTCCCTTGCTTTGTATCTGAGGAAACTGGGGCCAAATGAGTAAGGTGAGATACTTCAATCACACAATTAATTTATAATTTCTGCCTTATTATATCAACTCAAGTTAGCCACTCATAACAAGAAAAGTTATTCTAAGTTCTGCTAATTAAAAAAAAAAGGCTAGAAATGTGAGTTCTGCAAATATGGTAGAGTAGACATATAAGGAAATCTTACTGGTACAAATTAACAAAAACTGCTAGATAAAATATGGCAAACAAACAAACAACCTCTTGTAAAAGCCTGGCTACGATGGTGATTAAAATCAGTCAGTTAGATACCTCTATTCTCAGAGTAATCTGGGGGCCAGGCACAGGGGCGTGACTCCTCGGGGAGGCTGAGGTGGGCTGACTGCCTGAGCTCACAGATTTGAGACCAGCCTGAGCCCAGAGAGAGACTTCATCTCTAAGAATAAGGCATTGTGGTGGGCACCTGTAGTCCCAGCTAGTCGGGAGGCTGAGGCAAAAGAATCACTTGAGCCCAAGAGTTTGAGGCCACGGCACTCTACTCAGGGCGCCAAAGTGAGACTCTGTCTCCAAAAAAAAAAAAAAAAAAAGAGTAACCTGGGCAGGTGAGCTTCTGAGCAGATGGTTTTCCATTGCTACGTGCATGGGGCAATGAGTAAAGCTTGATGCTCAAGGAGAGCAGATCAGATCCGAGGCCTCGTCACAGACAGGCTATGACGCCATGGCACTCTACTGAGGGCGACAAAGTGAGACTCTCAAAAGTCTCTTAATTTTAAGAGTTCTTCACCCAGTGTCTATTTTCCAAAAAGTGAGGTCAGAATTCATATAACAGAAAAACATCTCAGGGAAAAATTTAAAGTAGTATCAAGAAGCGGTGTCCATATGTACCTAGAAAAAAACAATTTACAAATCCTTTCTAAGGAAACACATCCGACATCTAGGCCATGAAGAATTACTGTGGATGAATTTCAGTCACCATGAGCTCACTATAAAATCATAACCAAGTACACGAGAGAGCAAGCCCTATGAACAGGAGTTTGCAGAAACAACACAGTATCAGATTAGCAAAGACGGATGCTATTATAGATACAGTATTTAAAATGTTTTTATACTTTTATACGTTCTTATTTAAATATGTATTAATACATTAAAATTAAAACTGATGAGGAAAGACTGAAACAGAACATACAGAAGCAAAAAGCATTCAAATTTAAAACAAATACAACTCAAAATACACACTTTAATAGAGTTGAAGATTTTATAAATTGGCATGTTAATATCAAGAAATTACATGCAAAATAGCACTCTGAGAGACAGAAAGTGTACATAAGTGGTTAATAGGCATGGGGACATGGAGTGACAGGGTCTAACATGGTCTGGGGTCTGCAGACCAGCAGCAGACCCAGCATCAACCCGCCTCGGTACAGGACAGCGTCCACAGCAAGCCCTCCAGGCTACCTCAATGCAGACTAAGGTGTGAGAAGCGGTGCCCTCATACATCTCTCATTAGTTCTAAACGGGATATATAAAATATCAGAGCAGTTGACGTTGAAAAACTAATAGCTGAAAATTCACTGTAATTAATGAATGATCTGAATCTTCAAACTCAAGAAGTTCAATCTTCCCTTGTGCAGAAAATAAGGAACAGCAAAGACAAGAAGATGATCTCAGCACAGTCAGGGGAGACGCTCAGGGTGGAGTCGTAGCAGATCCGAACAATACAGCACAGCTCAGAGAGACATCAGTCCAGATACAAGGAAATGGGAAGGCTGGAGGAAAGATTCCCTCAAAATGCTAACATGTACTGAACAGTTAATAGCTATAGTTCTTGAATATATAAAGAGAAGATTTTCATACCTGGCAAAAAATTAGGAGTAAACCATAACGACATAGAAAACTCAGAAAATGAAAAACAAAAATTCAAATCATTGCTCCTCAAGGAAAACCAAACATTGTGCAGTGAAGGGCATTGTGCTGTGTGTTGTCCATCTGTGAACACTCAGAGGAACGCGGACCTCACCGTGATCTGCAGGTTAACCCGCCCGTCCCGGGAACAGGGGCGCGGGGAAGGGCACCCAGACAGAAGGAGGGGCAGAGGAAGGAGGAAGGGAAATCTCCACCTCCTGTGAGTAACACAGGAGGTATGTCTCAGCTTGGGAAGCCAAGACATAGCAACTGGAGCTTGGATGGGGATATAACATTGCTAAAATATCATAAGGTAATGACTCCGGAGAGCGATGAATTTAAATGTTTTCAGCCAGCTTTCTTAAATTGGTTCTCTAAATTCAAGCACGTTTAAGCTTCACAAAATACTATCTTACCTCCTTGGTCACTGGCAAAAAGGTGAGAGTTTGAAAATACAAAGAGGTGTTGAGTCTGTGAGGCAGTAAGAATGCACCCGAGCTGGTGAGAGTTCACCTTATAGCAGAACCATTTTTAGAATGATTTGGTATTACAGGACAAAGTGAAGTACATCCCAACCCAAGATCCTGCTCCCTCTGTGCATACACTAGAAAACTCCTGCCCAGGCGCACAGGACAGGTGTACAAGAGAGGAAAGGGCAGCACTTTTGGCCTGTATCCAAATACTCCAGTAGGAGCTGGGCCACAGCCCTCAGTCTGGTCACACCGCAGAAATGCACACAGCAGCAGCTGGGATTACATGGTCAACTCCATGACCCAAACATGCAAAATTGCAATGAATAAGACAGAGAGGACTGGAATTTCACCTCCGCCAAATTCAACAAAATGAAATAAAGAGTTATCATCTAAGGCAAAATGGGTTTTAAAAGCTACTGAAAAGCAAAGCCATGATTAGTTCAATTTTAAAAAGGGAGGTGCTCTCTCCAGTAGGGGAAGAGAGAGGTCACAGGTGGGGAGTCACACTACAGGTTTTTATTTCTTAAACTGGGAGGTTCCTTCAATTTTTTCTTATTTTTTATTCTTTTTCTATTTCCCATAAGAAAATGAAAACTGGTTCATGCCACATATCAGTATTTATGGTTTCACAAAGGTGGGCTCTCCCACCCGGCTCCTCGCTGCTCTCTGATCAGCGCTCACCTCTCCACTTTCCTTTACATCATTCCATTCATCCTGTCCCCTTTCTTGGGGTCTTCTTTGACCCTGGTTCCTGTGAACATTTGCATACAACCTTCCCATCTTGGCCTGGGTGGGAGGGACTCCTGCAGTGTTCTTACTACTGTTTTAAAGGACCGTGTCCTTCTCAGATGGTCCCAGTTTACATGTAGATATCAGAAAATGCCAATTCAGGTTGTCACAGTGGAGGCGAGAGAGACCACGGGAACATCCCGCCACCCCCAGAGGGACAAACAGGCTAAGAGCAGCATGTCACGTGACCACAGGGCAAACACCTGTCAGGCTACTGAGAAAACAGCCTAAAGAGATTTAAAGGTACAGAAGAAAAAAAATGCCTATTTCCTAACGTAGTTTCTCATTCCCACTGAAAATGATCAGGATTTGCAAAGGTGCTCCTGAGTATTTGCACTGCAAATCTCGTTCCCTGGGTCCTTTGCTGGGGCTTCCCGCCCAGCACTGTGTTAGGGAGAGGGTTCCTCTCTGCAGTGTCTCCACTTTGTAATCCAGGCCAGTGATCATTAAGGCAGAGTAAAACACGCCTGGCAGTATAATCTATCATATCAGAAACTGCTTCATCAGGGCTCATGGAGGCTCCAACACCCTGGTAAGTTAATATGACTGCAGAGAGGAAGAGGTATGAGCAGGAGGGGCGAGGGGCCCAGGGGCTCACCCCAAGTCAGTGACAGGGCAGCAGCCAGAGCCTCAATCCTGAGCCACACTCTTCTGAATTCTTGGAGCCATGAAATTACTTTTTAGAAATGGGTTAAGTGGTTGCTTCTCTTCACCTCAGCCTTCACGTTCTGTCCTGAGTTGAATGTCCCTGTCTTTTTGATGGCTGACCTCCTTAACAAGGAGACCTCTGTTCTGAGGTCTGCGATGTCCCTCGCCCATTCAGCGTAATACTTCCCCTGGGTCATTTTGAGAAGCCCCTTTCCCGCCCCCACTTCCCAGAAATGTTCTCACCCAAGGATTCTAGATATCTGACTGACAAATATGATTATGGAAATGTGACAAGATTCTTTTATTTTTTTCCTTACTGTAAGAACATAATCTGAAAGACAAGTTAAATCTCAGTATGTGATGAAAATGCAGTATCATCGCCTCCTGCTTCTTTCTTGTTCACTGTTGCTCCTATTTTTCTGTGGATACCTAAATTAACGTTAGATATTTCAGATTTTAATCTATGCCTGTAGAGTCAGCATTCAGTACCTTGTCCGGTAGACTTCAGGGCACAGTATCACACCAAAATAGAATCCACTCCACTTCTCAATGACGAGACGGCATTATCAGACCCCATCCTGAACATTGCCAAAGAGTTATCACTTAAACTCCTGCATTCTGCACCCTCTCTCACTATTACCCTAAGCAGGAGCTGGGAATGGTTAATTTCTGAGGATACCGTGGGAGTGAGTACTTCTGTCCCACTTGTTAATGATGTCAACCATCATAAATGAACATCATTGCAAAGCATAGGATTTTTTTCCCCTGGCTTTAAGCCATGTAGTTACACAGTAATTTTTGTGGTTTAAAGACAAGATGAGTAAAATGAGAAATGAAAGAGCACATTCTGGAAAGCAGAGCTATGTACTTGGCTTTTTTCCTGATTTAATTGGAATACATGCTCATCCTCTCCTTCCTACACATGCTGTGCTATGTATGATTCACTGTTGGCAGGATTCCAGGGGGTTCTGTAGGTAGATGGGGTACACCTTCAAGTGACACGAAACACAACAATCAGTTGACTTTAATTATTTTCTAGTAAGAAAAAAGGTGACCTGACTTTTGCTGAAACTCTGGATCCCTTGACCGTTGCTCACAAAAAGGAGAACGGGAGAACGGTGAATTATCTGCGCTGTCTTTGGAAAACCGCTTTCTCTTGCAAACTTGGGAAGTAAAGATGTAGAGAAATACTCTGTCTTGCTTTTTACCATGCCTATGCATGCAGATTTTTTAATCTAAAAGATAGAAGAAGTCCCAAACCATTGTCTATACTCATTTCTGGTTTGTCTTTGTTTATAATTAACTAGGAACAGCGGCATCTTGCCAGCAGATAAACTGTGCAGAGAACAACTGTAGATAAGCGGATGGGGGTTGTATTTTTCTATAATCTGCAGAGAGTGTTTGTCTCTGCAGCACACATTCCAAAGATTGGAATCTAGACAGCAGTCACAGAAACTGAGGCTGCAAACCAGCCCAGTCTTTCTCACGTCGGTCCCATTCGCTAACATGAAGAGACCGAGTACCCTGAAGAAGTGCACGTAATATTTACATAACGTTAGGGCTTCCTAAAGACGCCGCACACAAACACACAAGCGCTTACACACACATAGGAACACCAGAGCTCAAAACCAGGATTTTTAATAACAAAGTATCCTGATAAAACCCAGAATTTTTAATGATGACAAAGTATCCTGACAAATGCGCCACGGGCTAATGAAATAAATTGTTTCCCACTGCTGGTTTGCCTGGGCCTTACTCTTGATACCTTGACTATCTCTGCACTGTGTGTCAAAGAAATGGCGTCGCTATGTGACCAGCTTTAGAGTTATAGCTAAGTAGGAAGGCTCAGATACAAGGCGTTTTCTTTTGACAAACAGTTTCTTTCAAAGAACACATTGTTTTGTTTGTGTATAAGATGCAGGTGAAGTCAAACAGATAGAAACATCATTAAGATCCGCTAATGAATCATCCTGCTATTTGCACTGGGAATAAGAGTTTGAACTCAATGCTGTACCTATGTTTGAAGAAATGCAATTATTGGTTAACAAATGTGCTACATTGAGGTGGTACGGCTGGATGAATACTAACTACGAAGCCAGCCTCGTGCTGTTCCGCTGGCGAACACAGTGCTGGGCGCTAACACTTCATTTTCACCTGAGCAAATACACATTCGCCATATTTATCAAGTCAGAGTTAGGCTTTTAAAATTAATATGTTCTTTCTTCTCACTGATGATACATGTTCCTTGTTAAAAAAAAAAATTCCAAGGAAAATAAAAAACAAGTAATGAGTGGAGGATAAAAATTGCTATAATGTTGCTGTTTATCTTTGTCTTATAGACACACACTCACTTATAGGTACAAACACACCCATTTCTGGAGCAGAGGGAGGTGTATGTTAACCCAGAAGTATGAACTATACGAGGACAGAGAGTGGGAGAGAAGGTAGAGGGTGGGTGATGAGAAATTATGTAACAGGTGCCATCCATGTCCATCACTCAGATGATGGACACCTTAAAAGCCCTGGCTCCGGGCGGCGCCTGTGGCTCAGTGAGTAGGGCACTAGCCCTATATACCAAGGGTGGCAGGTTCAAACCCAGCCCTGGCCAAACTGCAACAAGCTGGATGTTGTGGCGGGCACCTGTAGTCCCAGCTACTCAAGAGGCTGAGGCAAGAGAATTGTCTAAGGAGTTGGAGGTTGCTGTGAGCTGTGACACCATAGCACTCTATCGAGGGTGAAAAAACTGAGACTCTGTCTCTAAAAAAAAAAAGAATTGCTCATTTAGCTCGGTACCTGTGGCTCAAGTGGCTAAGGCACCAGCCACATACACCTAAGGTGGCAGGTTCGAATCTAGCCCGTACCCACCAAACAACAATGATGGCTGCAACCAAAAAAAAAAAAAATAGCCAGGTGCTGTAGCGGGCTCCTGTGGTCCCAGCTACTTGGGAGGCAGAAGCAAGAGATTTGCTTGCGCCCAGGAGTTGGAGGTTGCTATGAGCTGTGATGCCACAGCACTCTACCCAGGGGGACAGCTTGAGGCTCTGTCTCAAAAAAAAAAAAAAAAAAAAAAGCCCTGGCTCCACTTCAGCACCATCTGTGTAACAAAGTGACTCTTGCAGTTCCTGAATATATATACATACAAAAAAAATTGATTTTTCCCCTAGTCCTTATTGGCAAATATCAGCCAGGTAATCGAAACCCATGGTTTTATTAACTGAGGTATTTTGTGTCTAAATTAAAAATAAAATCAAAAAAAGACCGAGACAGGCCCCAGCGAGCTCACTCTAACAGACCCGCGACGTCTCCTGACGTTCTCCTTGGCCTTTCCTCCACGAATGCCCTGGAGTCCATCTACTTCTGACATTGCAGTACTTCTTACGAGAATGTCTTTACCCTGCACAAAACAAACTAAAAGTATAGTGTGTGTTTCTCTTTGCCTGGATAGACGACTCTGTTTCTAGACGCTTCTTGTCCCTTATTAATCTGCAAATTTAAAGCAGAGACTGTGTTTTATCCGCTTTTCCCACACCCAGCGCGACACAAAGCAGTGCTCACGAAACGTCCAATTCACTAACTGCACGATGGTGCCTTGCATTACAGAAAAATGCTACTTAATTAATATTCATCTACTCTTATTTTTTTCTCGGTCATTTACGTTATTTCCTAGGTTGACAGTCTCTGCTCAACTCAACAGACAGAAGCGTCAGTTTGATTTGGGAGCCCTTAGCATAACATTTTCAGTAGAAGTGTGTGTATAATCTCTGAAAAGAACACAGACCCACTCTTATCAAGGACCGGTGGGCTGAGCACAGTGGGAGCTGCGTCTCCGTCTTCTTCATCTTGGATGTGCAGGTCTCATCCTCCTAGGCCTTGACCAGTGAACGTCCAGAAGGGCAGACAAAGAGCCAGGCTTCCAACATAACAGTGTAATTCCTTTGCCCTGGCATTTCATAATTTATGAAGAACACCCTCACCTGCTTGAAAGCATCCTAGTTCAAAGAGCCTCACAGAAGCTCCCGGAAGGTAGTGAGCCTTCAAATTTTCCACCCAGGAAAAACACTCCACGCGGATTGTATATGCTGAAAGGGAGAGTGGAAGGGCTAGGAGCAAGGGGGAATTCACTAGAAAACCAGGCTTTTTAATGGAAAATGATGCAAGTGGGTTTGAGAAATCTTAGGGCTTGCATGCATTTTTTTCTCTGGTTTCCTTCAGTCCTCTGGTAAAGAATTATGCACAGGCTGAAACTGCCAACCAGGCAGCATGCCTGTGTCTTTCTAATATTTAATGGAACACAACGCATGCCCAATGGATTCAATAATTAATTAATTTGAGAGACCAGGCTGCTGCTTCAGCTTCTTCAAAACTAGTAAATAATGCCCAAATAAAGGCTCTGTTCCCCATACTGAGAAAACTCTCCTCTGCATCCAGTTCAGGGAAGCTTCCTCTAGGCTTCTGAAGAGCTTGACAGAGACACCTACATTAAGAAGCAGAATCAGACCTGGGCAGAAGCCCCAGTTACAGCGTGTGTCCATGGGCTCTCAGCTGCCTGGAGTGGGGGGCGTGATACACGGCTGGAAGATTCTGCAGCTACCCTGCCCCAAAGTCACCCACACTTGTCTGGACTCATAAATTGTTAAGCCAGACTGGTGATATGGAGCGAGGCCTTCATTTAGAGGCCCCAGACACATGTGTACCATTTATATTGAAAAGAATAAACATTCGGTTCCCACTAGGGACAGCCCACCTGGAATCTCACTGTTTGTCACTTGTACGGATTTTGTGTGGTCTCTCCAGCAGCTGGGCACAAAGGTGAGGAGCTACAACCCTCCAAGATGATCAGAAAAGGACCTCCACACGAAGGAAGAAAACGCTGTACCTTCCTGAGATGTAACCTGAGATGCCCTTTATCAATGAGGGCAGAAGTTGGCTTGTCACAGGGAGCCACGTGGGGGTGACATCCCAGTCTGACAAAACCACCCCGGAGAATGATGAAACTGACGGAAAACGGATCCAAAGTGGTGCTGTGCTGTAGTCGACTCTGGACCAGTTGAGATGAGATGGTTTCCCTTCTGAGGACCATAATGAGTTTTAATTCTTATAAATACCCAGGGAGATAGAAGAAGAGGGAAGATGTGGAATCAGTACAAATCAACACGGCCACAGAGAAGACAAACTTCTTGGTCCAGCTGATCAGCAAGGTCAACTGTGCTGATAAGAACACGGGCTTTTGAGGCTGGGTGTGGTCACTCACACCTATAATCCCAGCACTCTGGGAGGCCTAGGTGGGAGGATCCTTGAGCTCAGGAGTTTGAGGATAGCCTGAGCAAGAAAAAGACCCCATCCCTTCTAAAAAACAGGAAAAAATTAGCAGGGCAAAGTGGGCACCTGCAGTCCCAACTACTCTGGAGGATGATTACTTGAACCAGGAGCTTGAGGTGTCTGTGAGAGAAGCTGATGCCATGGCACTCTAGCCTGGGACCACAGAGTAAGCCTCTGTCTTAACGAAAACAAAAAAACCGTAACAAAACCATCAACTAAAAAGGGGGGGGGGTTCTTTAAATGCTCACAGAGTGACCACACAAATCTATAATTGTTCCATGAGAATTCCTTTTCCCCACTAACCACTTATTAACCATTTCCCTGTTAACCACTTATATCTCATAGCTCTACCCCTCCTTCCCACGTTTTTGTTATTATTGAGACCTGGCTCACTGTCGCCTTGCTAGAGTTTAGAGGTATGGCGACAGTGTGCTCCAACTTCAGACTCCTGGACTCCAGGGTCCTGGAGATGTTGAGTCCTCCTAAACATCCACCATGCACAGGACAGCATCCCGCAACCAAGACTCACTGGCTCACGAGGTCAGCCAGGCTGAGAAACCCTGAACTGAGGCTGCTAACTCTCACTTCTACACGCAAGAAACGGCCGGCTATCTCTTTTGTTAAGAGTGTCCTGCCATGCTTTTCACCCTGAGATATTTATCTGCTCAGTGGCTAAACAAAGGACACATGTACTTTACCAGATTGGGGCTGGGGCAGAGAGAAGAAAAAAACAAGTCCTGTAACTAAAAATAAGGGAAAAAATGTATTTTGTAATCATTCCAAAAATGTATCATTAAAATGTCTTATAGGTGCTTAATGCCTCATCAAAATAAATCTGCACCTGCCAAAAACCAATACTTTCTCGTAATCTTTGGAGTATGTGCTAATTAAATTTAGCAAATGCCTTAAGATTAGCCAGGAACCCAGCTAGGAAAGCAATCTGTTGATACGCCTCCTACCTCCAGATTGATTTGACAAGTAGGCCGAACTGACTTGGACTTAGCAGGGTTCAGCAGGGCGCTGTTAGCCTGCGACACTGAGTTTACCAAGGAAAGAAGGAACCCACTAGTTGAAGCCCGAGAGTAAACTTAGATGTATAAACGATGGTTGGCCCAAGTGTCCAGGCTTGGGTGAGAGAGAAGAAAGAGAATCCCCTAAAAAAATTGTCTCATGTTATTTCCTTTTTTTTTTTTCATCTTTCAGAATAGTCTTTTTTTTTTTTTGTTTTTTAATTCTTTATTAAATCATAACTGTACATTAAGGAGGTACGCTGTGCTGATTTGATATACAGTGCTACGTGTGATGCCATGATACATTTCTAAACTATTAAGAATACAGTATGAATGTTTTACCACCATAAGTAAGCGCAGAGATGGTTACGTTAATCAGTCAGATGGAGCATTCTCATGTTGGTTCTATTGCTTTTTCAATAAGAGACTGAAAACATGAGAATATGCTAACAGATATACTGTTAGTAAAATACGGGCAAAGAGAAAAAGCACAGTCAAAGAAAAAGCTCTTGATCCCAGGACTTGGGACCAAGCCACCACTTTCATTAACACTCAGATCCTACAGCTAAGGTGGCTAATCTCCCAGCCATAAACGCGGCGAGGGGCAGAAGCAGTCCTGTCAATTCTTATCGTATTAGCGTGAGAATGATGGATGAAGATTCGCCATTATGGTAGATTAGCAGGAAACCTATAGGAGTCTCGCCCAGAGGAGACAGGGATTCCTGGGATCACTGGGAAGCAAGGGAGAGTTTTAAGTTTCAAACTAAAACTATAAACCAACTTATAGCGATAGGCTTTAAGCGAGTCCCAGTTCCTTGTATTTAACCATCTGTCACAGAGTCTTTGAGTACATTTTGAAGGTTTTCAACAGTGACATGGTGCCACCACACTCACCCGTGCAGGGACAGGGGAAAATAAGTTCTATGTGAAATCGTGCCGTCCCTTTGGATTACAAAGATCTAAGACAGCATCTGGAATTGAGGTCTGTGAGCCTGGAGTTTGAAAGAAATACATTGTTTTCAAATTCTATCCATGTAGAGGGCCTGAGCTCCGATCGTCCCAAGCCATCTTAGAATGGCTATATTCTCGGGCAGGTTCTGTGAACAGAGCCCGTGCCTTGAGTCTCAGCTTCTCCTTCCTTTTCTCTATCTCAAATAACACAGCTTAGGCATCATTTCCTATTTTATGAAAATGGGTATCATAGTCATATTTGATGACTGCCATGAAATATTACAAATGGGAGAAGATGACTCAGTCTCTCAGGAAGCCTGACATTACTTTTTAAATGAAGGCTGTATGTGTTTCTCACCACGAGAAAGATAACTGGCCCCTGCAGGGCATCTACGGAGACAGTCGGCAAAGATATGATCGGGGCCCTCCATCCCAGTGACCTGGGACTTCTCAAATGTTGTGGACTCTGTTTTTATTTTATTTTTTTCCGGTTTGATAGGTATCTTACACAGCCACAATCCTGAGGGCCTAAAATTGAAAAGAGATTAAATGATTTACAAGCTTTGGGCAGCCAGAAAACACTACTTAGTAGATTTTTATGAGAGGAGGACACGAAGATAAACAAATTCTGCTTATCCTCGCATTCGTATACAGAAGGTGGTAGATAAATGGATATACACATTAGGAGAAAAAGCTAAACTACCTGTGCCTGCTGCAAGGTGACACTAAGGTTCATTTCATTAATGTCATCTTTTGACCAAATGTCATATACTACACATTGATACCATCCTCCAACTTCGAAAAGTAAGACAAAACTAACAGCTCTTGAAAAAATAACGAATACTTTTTTTGGTATCTCTGGCATACACAACGTCTACAAATGTGAGACACTTAGGTTTTTGAGAAACCATCTCAACCCTCATCTATGCTATGCGTATGTTTCTATCAAACCACAGATACTTCTAGGCTTTGATTCGACTTTATTAACATGTATGGATACCTCAAAAAAAGCTCTAAGTAGAAACCAAGAGAAAGGATGCGTTCTAACATGTTAAAGTTACAATTCAGAAAATGATGAGAGAGAGAGAAATAAAAGAGAGGGGGACAGAGAGATATATTTAAAGGGTGACCAAAAAAGTAAGTATGCTAAAAAATCTACTTCACAGAAAATATGCTTTTTCTTTATGTAGATGAACTGGGTCATGTTTTAAAATTTATCATCTATTAAATTGAGACTGTTAAACAGATCAAAATTCAAAAGGCATGACAGTTAAGATTATAATCAGTGAAAAACATTTCTGAGTTCTCAGGAAGTTTGGCTTTCAGAAGAAATGATAATGGCTTGGAAGCAGAGCAGAATCTGTACCTTAACCTTCCCCTGCAATATCCTTCTAGATTGCCTTTCTCTAGGCAGGTCTGTGATGATGGGGGTACCCCTTTTCTTTACGGAGCTTTGTGCTTGTGGAGCGACACTCCAGACAGATTCACCTCTGCAGCTCAAACTCTAGAATCTGAATGTAAGCCACCCAGTCCACATACCATCACACTGAGAAACCAAACATCAGTTCTGACCACATGCTAATTCTGAGTTACATTCTTTGAATCTATGAACCCCTGAAGGGCTATGTGCTTTTTATTCCACAATCCTGAGTGGACCGGTCATAATTTGAGCAGGATTTGAAAAGTTGGAGGCCAGGGAGTGAAAGAACCCTCCATTTCATGTAACCAAAAGCCTTTGAGAGCGGGAAAATGTTTGGCTTAGCTTGGGTTCAACCATGTCACACCCAAAGTAGGACTAAAATGGAAGTACAAACTGGGCAGAAATCGCTCTTTTCCCTTCCTTTAAAAATGTTTTAAAAATTTTATGAAGCCTTGGAGGAGATGTCTTAAATATTTTGCAAATGAAGAAAATGAACCATGCACATGTACATAATTTAAAAGTTAAAAGATTTTACTTATAATGAAAAAGAGAGTAATTCGTTTCTCCCGCTCTTTCCTGCTCTTTATCTTCCAGAATTAATACTGATATTTTTAAATACAGGTAATGTGCTTTTATGGCTACTAACTGGCTTTTAGACACGAGTAATTATCTGTTTGCTTCTCATATGAGGATAAAGATTTAGATCACGCCTCAGTAGGACACTTCCTTGTCACCCTCCTACCACTGTTACACGTGTGATTAAAGTGATGGTGTCACGGCTATTTAGCACCGTTTGCTTTTAAATTAGTTTGCTATGATTACTCTTCTTTCTTGACAATTTTTCCCCTGTAGCTAATAATTCCATTAATTTTTGGTAGAGGCGATTTTCCTTCCAAATCTCCAAAAAGAACTGTAAACTTCTCAACGCAAGCAAAAAAAAAATCACATAATCTAATCAGTTTTACTTTCTTCTTTGTGATGTCCCTTCTTTTTTCTTTTTAAATAACAATGCAAATATATTTCTCACAGCTCTAGAGGGTGGGAAGTCCTAGATCAAGATACCCCTTACCTGAGTCATAGAAACCATCGCATGGTGGAAGGGATTAAGGGTCACTATAATGTCCATTATTTAAAAGGCCACTAGTGCCCTTCATAAAGGCCCCGCTCATAACCTAGTTGCCTCCCTAGGTCCCATCTCCTAATCCCATCATGTTGGGCATCAGGTTTCAATACAGAGACATCCCTTCTTGATCTTCCTGCCCCTCTGCTCTAAGCAAGGGTACCTACTTGTTGGCTTGCTGTGAGACCTGGGCTCAGCCATGGTCCTGGAATTTCACTCCATCATTCTTGGAATTCTGTTATAGTTACTTCCCTCTGCCACTGGGATCCACTCATGTCTGAAACATTTTTATTTTCTCTGACACTGGAGCAGTGGTTTTCAACACTAGTGTGCTGTGAGAGGATCTTAGGTATGCCATGAAAATTTTTAAAGATTAATTATTTGCAAAAGACATTCAAAGCACAGTGAGTATATTGTTTGTGTGCTGTGAGATACAAAATGCAGAAAAACGCTGCATTTGATGTTTGCTTTGGTGGACAATTCAGAGTGGGGAAGATACATTTATCATGGTAAAGCCTCCTAAATGTGGCTTACAGGAGACTTAACAAATGTTATCAACAGTTGGAAAACAAACCAAAGTAGGCATAACTCATCCGCCTTTGATTGCTTTTACCCAAGTTTTAACAAAGTTTCAACATTCTTTTTATATACTCTTGATAGTGAGACTTAGGATAGTTTCAGGATAAATTGGGTTAAATTTTAATCTTTACATACTAGAGGATAAACATGCATATATAAGAAAATAAAAATAAAAGACATAGATAAATACAATCCATTCTTTTTTTTTTTTAGTCCATTCTGCTAGTTGTCATTCATTTAATCAAACTGAATATCTATTAAGTGCTAGATACATCTGTGGGTATTTAATTCTTGTTCAGGAAATCATTTCTATATTTAAACAAGTCTCCGTGTGCATACACTGCACCAATTTTAGTTTATTCCCATTATCTTACTCAAAGCGTAGTATTTAAGCTACTCCATATTATGATTTAATCTCTAAGACAAGTATTTGTTCTAAAAAAAAGTGTGTACAGGAGATGTAGGTGACAAGTCATCTTTCGCTATTGTGAATTAAAAAAGCAAATAATTGCTTTTTCTTACAGATTAAAAAAAAGTATGAAAAAACCTTGACTAGTACATACACAGCTCTAGGAATAAAAAATCTATGAAGAAAAGATTCCATTAAAGAACACACCACAGGCTTTTTCATTTTTCCTTTGCCTCCTTCTCAAGATATAGAAGACAGCAGGTCCAGAGTCAGAGTCATCGCAGACTGACTTGGTTATCATGCCGCACACTGGTGGGTGCACCGGGACTCTGGTGCCGGGTCAGCAACATTCACAGTGCGAAACACAGCTCCTGAATAATATCAGAGGCCAAGTGTCTCGTGAATGCATCCTCATTACCAGGCAAGAATGAAGAAGCAATCTCTTTGGAAATAGAATACACTACTTTTTTTTTCCCTTTTGATTTAAATGTGAAAAATTCCAATTAGCACCAAGAGAGGCCAATGCCAACAGAGTAGGCTGAATTCTTCTGTTATTATCACCATGTCCTTATTTCATCATCAGAATTTAGGATACTGACACTGACCAACTCTAGACCACCCCCATGCCAATTAGATGGGCCTTCTGAAAACAAGAACTTGAGTCCTGTCTCTCATCGCCACCCCTAAAATGGGCTCATTACCACCCCCTGGCTCCCTCTCAATTTTTCACAGATGAATTATGGAGATAACAGGGCTATTTTACAAGTACTTTAGGGATTTTAGATGGAAAGTGCAACAGAATTCCATAAGAACTAATGTTCCTGAGAAACTTAGCTTCCACATGACACCTAAATTTAAAAATATTTTCGATTGGTATGGCAATTGATCCTAGTTGAGCTATAGTATCTTTGCAACCTAATCAGAAATAAAACGCATGACTATTAAAAGAAAACAAGGGCAAAGGATGTAAATGCTGCCTTCAGAGGATAAATCTCTGTATGAACTTGATGTGCAAAGTGATAATAACTACTTTAGCAAACTAGCAGCTGGACTTCTACTTGGAAAACTAATGGCCACCAACCTTTGATGTGCACACTGTCAGATGAAACACATGGGGATGTTGCTGGGATTATTTTAAATGTTACGGAGGTTAACGACATCTGCTGAGTTAGCAAAAATGCAGGCAGATTTCCCACATATGTTTTGATGGTCAAGCGCCACAAAAAACTCTTGGTCAGAGAAGAGAAAGAACATGCTTCTGAAGCCCTGCTGGAGTCCCCACCCCTCCGGCACTGTCCTGGGCTGATGAACCCTCGTTGGGGGGGGGGGGGGGGACAGAGCCAGGAAAGCTTCAGGGGGAATCCCCTGCTCTGTGGGGAAGTCTGCATATAGGCAGGTTCTTGCAACCCTCTTTACCTAAATCAATGGTTGTATTCGGAGTGTTAGGTTTGGTGGAGGGCAGACACGTGGCAAATGGCTAAAGGTGGAGAGCAGAAACTGACTTGTAGTAGGAACCAATTGCAGCTAGGAACTGTTTCCTAGTGGGGACATACACAGAAAGAAGTTCCTATGACCTTTAAGTGATCTGGGGCTCATTACCATCTAATTAGCATAGCATGGGCAGAGCTTTTATGAAGGATTGTGGGGAAGATGCATGCAGAGAAGAAAAACTATTATGCAGCCAACCTGTTAAGTAATTTATGTAATCTATGCTATAACCCCAGCCTGTCAATCACTCCACAAGGCAAGAAAGAATAGCCAATCCTGCCAGGAGGAAGGCAGGACAAACTAGGGAGCTTATAAAAGGCCGGATGTGCTCAGACTCCGGCTTCTTATGGACTCCTGGGGACTTTTCAGTTCCTCTCTCTCTCTGGAACGTATTGTCACTATGTGTCACTTTGTGGGGCTTCCTTCTTCACTTTCACTTAGTTCAGCTCCTTTTTCCTGTAGTATTCTGTGCGGGACTGCGCTGAACCTGTGATCACGGTCACTGGCTCCACTCAGTACCACGATTCATTCTTGCACTGGCGACCAGGGGACCAGGAGACGTCCAGAGCATGCTGCTGCCTCCCCGCAGGTGAGAACATTATCAGCCTCTGCAGAAACTTCCAGTGAACACGATGAAGGAGTTCTTCTGCATCCAGAGTGTGGAGCCGGGGCTGCTATGAACACGCCGCAGTTCACCTGACAGCCCCACAACAAAGGACTCCCGGCCCCAAATGTCACGAATTCTGGGGCTCAGAAAACCTGACCTCATTTTTAAAAAGTTTAATTTTAAGCCATTTATCATCTCTTTTGTGACAGATGCTTAGTTATTAAATACGATTACTGGTAGGTACAAAATCCATTGTTAGATCCTGTTTGCTTTTTCCCCCTTTCTATGAAATTGATTGAACACAAATGCATGTAGAACAAATCAATGGTCTTCATAAATCTTAGGCAGGTACAACACAGAGCCAGGAAGGAGGTAATCGGAACTCTGAATGATTAGGGAAAATGTAATCACTCTGTATTTTGTACATACGCTATAGCTTTCCTGCTAACACTGCCTGGCGGCCAACAATAAGATTGTCCGTGATTTCCACTTTCTACTTACATATAGGTTCTTCCCATACATCCACCATAATGTTACTCATCTGAGCTCTGTGAGGGATGATTGCGTGTCTCCCTGCGAGCACACCTTTTTAGTGAGTCCCACAGAGGGAAGGCTGAAAGCATCTCCTCCTCCTGTCCCCTTGATGAGGAAGAAAAAAACTACAGACCTAACTCTTTCCCCTTTTCCTTTCCATATGATTTTTGATCGTTAGTGTCTACATACATAACAACCTTATTGTGTATGGGTCTTTTACTGTTAGGCAGCTCAAATCCTTTTGTGAAAGCAGGCAGGGTATAAATTACAAATGAATAAATGCCACACAGAAGAACCCTTTACTACATGCATCCTGTGCTATTTATAGTAGGTTCGCAGGGCCTTCATCAATGAACTGCCACCAGTCAGCATTGTTAAAATGATTTCTTACAACTTAGGAGCATTATCGTGGTTTCCAAGCGGACCAGGCAATGAGTTATTATAACTTCTGCTCAACTTCTTATTAAGAGCTGAACTGCCTCAAAGCTACAACTGGTTTCCCAGGTAGGAGAGTAGAGTTTGGACAAGTGACACAAAAAGCGGGAGAGGAACACATAATGTACAGGAATTAAACGTGTCTCCCTCTCAGCATCAAGACTTTGTCAGGAATGGAGAAGAGTGACAGAGAAGTGTCATCATTCTACTGCAGGGTCACTGCAGCCCCCAAAGGAAATGCTCTGGTGCAAACACTCAACATGAGACATTTGAGACTGACAGGAGAGCCAGAGGCTAGAAAAGAGAGGGGGGTGGCGTCTCCCCAGAATATGATGTATATGTGTATTTTGGGGAGAGAGTTTCACTTTGTCACCCCCGGGTAGAGTGCCATGGTGTCATAGCTCACAGCAACCTCAGACTCTTGGGCTCAAGTGATTCTCTTGCCTCAGCCTCCTGAGCAGCTGGGACTACAGGCACCTGCCACACCCAGCTATTTTTAGAGATGGGGATCTTGCTCGCTCTGGCTCAGGCTGGTCTGGAACCTGTGAGCTCAAAGCATTCTGCCTGCCTCGGCCTCCCAGAGTGCTGGGGTTACAGGTATAAGCCACCATGTCCACCCTAACATGATGTATATTATATGCCAAAGAATAGGTAAAGAAAAAAACAGTGGACTCTGCTAAGGGGTTGGTATCTGATTTGCATAATTTTGTAGAAAAAGTCAGAGGGAGAAAAACAACCATAATAATGGTTCCCTTATTTACCTTATAACTGCATCAAAAGCACTTCAAAATCAGTATGTGCCATCACATCCCCTGTTTTTCCCCCTCCTTGCATCAGTATTTGTACCCTTTCAAAACTGAGTAACTTGTCTCTCTGTACCCTGGAACTAGTATCCTACTTCTAAATGCTCTTAATTCTATCAAATGGATCCACTGAGGTAGCGGCAGGCCCAGCAAACGAATCCGCAAAGCTCCAACAGGAGCTGTCCAGTCAGAGCCGAGGAGCTCGGGATGTGAATCTTCCGCACTTAGCCCTCCATTAGTAGGGATGTGTTTTGCTCCAGTGTCTCTGTTCTGTGACCTTTGCTATTCCTTTGTATATTGCCTTGTTTAGTTTCCAGTTTAACCCAGAAATAAAAACGTGCAGCTTCCTGGTTCTCAGGGAACGTGTGCGCCAGGCTCATTTCCCTCGACTGAATGGAAATTCTGATTCAGGAAAAATGCTTAGGAGTAAAACACCAACAAAACGGCTAATGTCAACCTTGCTTAGGAGTTTACAAACTATTTCCTACATAATCCTGATTTTAAAAAGTTTTTAAGCTCCCCTAGGAGTGAAAGACATTATGCGGAATGAGATTTGGAAACCTAAACATTACACCAGCCATCATGGGATGGTTGAAATAAAAAGCCAGTCTGAGCAGCAGCTTGTGCTCTCTGTAGGTTCTAACAGCTAGCGTGGACTAACCCCTGGGTTTGACTCGGTCTCCTGGCAAGCCTCTACCTTTCACGTTACCTTTCTCAGCTGTGCCCACAGCAACTCGTGTAGGAGTGACTTTGTCCCTTGAGCCCAGCCAAGGCTCTGTGACACCCCACCATCCCGCCTGGGCCCACCACGTGGCTGGGGGTTTGTTCTGGACCCTAGAAACTGCAGGTCTTGCCTTTTATAAGCTGTGCCTGGGATCCAAGCAGAAAAAGGTACTGTTTTTTCTTATCTCATGGGACAAAATGAGGTTAAGAGATTGCTCAATACCGTGTATCCCCGAAAATAAGACACTGTCTTACGTTTATTTTTTCTCAAGAAGACACACTAGGGCTTATTTTCAAGGGATGTCTTATTTTTATTAAGTATAATACAATGATCTATAATAAGAAACATTTATTCAGGTACAGTTAAGTCATCTTCTTCTGGAACCTGATGGGGGGAGCTGACCTTGTTGGTGGGGCTGGTGCTAGTGATGCATGAACTCCTTTCCCCTAGCCGTTCGCACGTGCCCAATAGGATGCCTGTGACCGCGGTTACTACACGCGTACCCGGGCAAGTGCAAATGGCTGGGAGAAAGGAGCTGTGGCAGATAAAAGGTATTCCAGTCTTCCTTACTGCTGTGCACAGAAATGCATGGGAAATCACTAGGTCTTATTATCAGGGTCGGGCTTATATTTAAGAAACGCATAGAAATCCTGCTAGGGCTTATTTGGGGGGTAGGTCTGATATTCAGGGAAACATGGTATTAGACTAGAAGGTATATATGGCCCTAAAATTATTCTGTGTGGTTTAGAAAAGATCTTTGTAAATCAGAAAAAGATGGGGCACAGGGAAACAGGTCCAAGAGAGTATTTAGATTTTAACCTGGAAGCAGGGGAAGGGGAGTGTTAAGACATGAAGCATCTCACTTACTGAAATACCGTGCAGCTGTGCCCAAGTGTGCACACACAGTGTCATGTCCTGGGGAGCACAGGCATGGAGGAGGCCTGAAATACACTGTACAGCTGTGCCCAAGTGTGCACACACAGAGTCATGTCCTGGGGAGCACAGATGTCGAGGAGGCCTGAAATACCGCAAGTGGCAAGGGCACAGGTGCCGTCAGAGGCACTATGGGAAGGTGCAGAGAGCCTTACTACAGGGATCTCCAAGCACACTGACTTGGACAGTAGCACCAAAGACCGAGACTGTTGGGAATGCAAGTTGTCAGCTGACGACCACCTGCTCTTCCGTGAGGAGGGAGCCGACTGTGAAATAAGAGGCCAAAAAGGGCATAGAAAAGGGGTGTCACGGGCAGTTCTGGACGAGGACAGGACCTCCTGTCTGGAGCCGGCCTAAGCTTCCTTCCATGCTGAGTCCCTCTGGCCTGGAGGGGAGAATAGTTGAGAAGAGCACAAAGCCCCTGGGCTGGGTACACGGGAGCAAGGCCCAGGCACGTCTTTGGATAGACCATGGGAACTGTCCTACAGTGGACAAGACGGAAAAAAGAGGGATGAGCCGTGGTCTCAGGGATGTGATCTTCACAGGAAAGTCCCACCTTCCCCCTCACCTCTGAACACAGCAACAGCAGCAAACAGATGAGACAATGGCTGGTCAAACGTTCCTTTATGGAAAAGAGGGGACCTACCCCGGAGGACAATCAGGTAGGTTCGAGGGCAAAAGACACTCAAGCTTCAGAAATTCCCAGGCAGCCTCCGGCAGCCTCCCTGACCAGGAGGATCAGTGAGATCACAACAAAGGGGTTTCCACTTCATCCCACATCACAGGCCAAACAGAAGTAGCTAATCTTGCAGTTCCACGTTACGGGGGGAATGAAGCTGTGAATTTTCTAAATAATGCAGGGTTTCCGTACTTGTGTCTCCACAAGGAAGCGGAGTGAAGAAGATGCCTGAATTTCACTCCAAATAGGAAAAATGGAAACTTTCTGCCCAAAATGAATGTAGACCCGGTGACAGCAGAGTTACAGATCTGAGCCCGGTTTCATCTCACACATGCAGGTATCAGCAGGCGCGTGAGATCTGCTTCTTGGTTTCAGTGCAGGAAGGCTCTGGGTGCTCTGTGGGGACATGGCAGATCTCTGTGCTCACGCTGAGGAAAGATGGCTGGGTGTTCTGTTCAGTGTGAGGGACAGTGACAGCTGACACACTCAGAGTGCAAATGCCCACAGGTGCCCCCCATGGAAATACATCTGGTCATGTGGGTATTGGAGAAACGATGTAAAATACCTAGATGTCTTACTAATAAGAAAGTCAAGGTAATGTTAAAACAGGCTTCTAAGAAAGGGTGAGAGTGAATCTTTGCAGACTCCAAAGCTCTCTAACAACTGTCAATAATCCCTGTACATCAGCAGCTCCCAACCTCCAGGCTCGGGACTGGTGCTGGTGTGCGGCCTGTAAGGAGCCCCCCCAACCCCGTCGCACAGCAGGGGGGAGTGGCCGGAGAGGAAGAGAAGCTTCAGCCTTATTTACAGCTGCTCCCCATCACTCACATCACCTCCTGAGCGCCACCTCCTGCTGGATCCTCCCCACCTGGGTCCATGGAAAACCGGTTCCTGGTGCCCAAAAGGCTGAGGACTGCTGCCATATGTGATCACAGCAGGTGGGCCTAAGGATCGTCACAGCCCACACCCTCACAATACAAGTGGAAAACCTGAGTTGTAGGGAACAGAATGTCCTGTGTAAGACTCTAAGCAGGGTCAGAGCAAGTTCCCAGTGACACGCTCTGCGTAGACTCTTAAACTGCTTCCTGCTGCAAATGAACTCTGAGTCCCTACCTGCACATGTGCTGTGGTGACACAGACAAATGAGGCTTGACACCTAATGATCTCAGAGAACAGGCTCAACAACGTTCCAGCAATGGACATGTGGAGCTGCCCGGCAGCGTGTGGTACAGGTAAAGGAACAGCTGACCGAGAGTCGGAAAAGCTGGGTCCGGCTGTGTGACTCTGGGAAATTGTCAGGGCTTTCTGGATCTCACCCTGCCCTCCACACAGTGGAGCAGTCAGATAAGTGATTTTTGTAACTCCTTCCAGCTCCAACATTCTGTGTTTCTAGTAAGGGGTAGCCATCGCCCCACCATAGAGAAACTACTCTCATTCCCAATGATGAGCGCTGTGCCAGAGACACCTAAGTGCTATCTCCAATCCTGGAGGCTCCAAATTACGCCCTTGGAAGAAGCTTGGCTTAAATTAGGAATGAAGCTTGCAACCTTCTGGTACAACTCCTTCCCCTGGTAAATTACTGTGGCTCTGAATTGGTAGCTGTGGTAGCGCTTTAATCAGTTAACCAAGCAAGCTGGGGAAGATCTAACGAGCCATTTTCCCTGTTGCAATTGCTGGATGAGAAAGGGAGATTTGGGCGGATGGTGCAGTCCTGAAACTCCTGAGCAGATCCTCAGAACTCAGCCAAGAGATGAACTTGCAGTGTGGCCCTTACAGAAAGCCAGACCACGGCCAAGCACACCCACTGCCCTGGGGTCGCTGGACAGGGGTCCTGGGGACATTAGAAAGGACACCTCTGCTCCTGGGGTCTTGTGATCTAGTGTCACCTCTCCCTCTACGTCAGGTGTGACGGGTCTGCCCAACGCAGTCAGTGTCGCAGAACAGTAACCTATCCATGACGTAAGCTTCATGTTCTGAGATTGGGCTAATTAGAATTCAAGTAAGGGCCAAAATCACCCCTGATCATACAACAGCCACTGCAGGCAAGAAAAAAAAAAGTTGCAGATCAATGGATAGAAGAGTGTGTGTATACGGTCCAACTTCTAAAATATAACCTTTGCCAACTAATTCCACTATCATAATAACATTTCCTATAAGAAGTGGATAAAATTCAATATAAAAAGTCCAGAGTTCATCTGTTGTTGGGAAGCAATTTATTGAACTTACTTCATTGCATTAATCAATTTCGGTCTAGAAAGAACAAGACCAAGACAAAGCCTTTTCTACATGTAAACACCTATGAAATAATTTTTCCTCCAAGGTTAAAATAAAATAGATTTTCAGGCAACAAAAATTTCTAAACAAGTAATTCAGTAAAAAGAGGAAATGAAAAAGCCAGAGAAACACACTCTCATGGTTATCCTCCAATTCTAATCCAACCTTGTTCTAGGCCCCCCACTATTTACCTCATTTATAATGACTGCGATACTTTCACAACTTCGGGGGGGGAAGGAGCTTAAGATTGTGATAAGCAGACAATATGTTAGACTGAGAGATTGCAGTTGTGTTTTCAAATTTGTATTCGCGTTTGTGAAACTAAAGCATACTGCTTTCTAATTATAGGAAGATTGAGCAATTTTAAAATATGGTTAAGTGTCTCTGTTAAAGCAGCTTCTACTCTGTGACTTAAACAAAACGATACAAGACACTGGTGCCATCACTGGGGGCGGAAGGGAATGTTTACTATCAAAACACCGCTGAGAGTTTGAGAGAAAATATAACAGCAAATAGAAAATGTAACTCTGAGTATGTAACTGGTGCTCAGGTCCCTGTTGTCCTTTCTACTGTACCAAAGATACCACAGCAACCCACTCAGAGGAATGAGCACGAGATGGGAATTGGACTATATTCTCATTTCAAGATTGATTTCCTCATTGTATAATCAGGGGGTTGGCTAAGCCAACACCATTATTATGATTTTATCCAGATTTGATGATTGTTAATTCCATGGAATATGCAGAAATTTTTGAGAATGGGACACACTGGTGGAAATATCTAATTATTCTATCAAAAATTCCATGATAGGCTAGCTCCTCCAATTGTCTATAATAATAAGCTTTTCCTTATCCCCGTCACAAATCTCTCTCTATATATTTACTTATAAAACTTATCTGGGGTTATGTGGAACCTAGTAATTTAATACCTAATCCATTTCTGCAAAGATTATTGTCAGTTTTTTTTTTTTTAAATGACATCTGTTTGTTGAGTTATAAAGTTTTAAGTTTCCATAGTAAGGAAACGGAAAGGGAAGAGTCAGTGAGAAGAAGAGAAACTGTCCTTGTTTCTCTGATTCCAAAACATCCGCACACACTACTTGGGAGGCAGAGGCAGGAGACTCGCTTGAGCCCAGGAGTCAGAGGTTGCTGTGAGCTGTGATGCCATGGCACTCTACCCAGTGGGATAGCTTGAGGCTCCGTCTCAAAAAAAAAAAAAAAAAAAATCCACGCACACTTTTCACTTCTTGGAAACCAACGTTTTTAGCTGGTGCCATGTTAACATTAAAACATGGCTTCCTTAAAGCGGTATATAAAATAGTGGTTCTTATAATTGATGTCAACTTCAAGTCTAAGAAACATGGTTATTATCCATCACATACAGACTGATGCACACTCCCCCCCCCCCCCAAAAAAAAAACCCAATGGCCCAGTAAATATGAAAGAACAGTCGTCTCTCTCTCTCTCTTTCTTTCTGATTTTTTTCAATAAGGTGCTATCAACGGGAGAATGGCATTTAGAATTTTCTGCAATGAGTATTTTAAAATCTTGGGTCATTTTCCACAGAAACAAAAGGGGGGAATTTTGCGAAGTAAAGACGGCTACATTCTCAGACAGAAGAAGGCCCCCACGCTATAAATAATTCACCAGGGCAAAAGACTGCGTGACTGCGATGAACAAAATGGTGACAAATTAACACAATAAAGATGCCCTGAGTGTTCTGAGAACCTGAAGCTGGCCTGCTCCTCTGTCACGGGAAGACGATGAATCAAACAAATCGGGACAGAAATTACTAGATTAATTAAGCCAGGTGATTATGCCTGAGCGTTTTTTGTTCGGAGCTCATAACTCTACCTGAAAGGTCATTGGATCTTATGTTAGAGGGTGTGTATCAAACTGATAAGGAGAATTAGTGAAGAGGAGGCTGATATGATGGAACCTTAGGAAAAGCTCTGTCTCGCTTTTTCCTGTTTTTTTAAAAAAGTCCCTGAAGTAGTTTTGTATACATCTGTGCTTAATTTGGCAGGATTAATGAAGCTGTTGCCTTTTAAGTCATTTCTTAGTGGTTGGGTGTTGGTGGAGTTGGTTTCTGTGGATACGGTCCGCACACAGCAGGCTGGAGTTCTGTGTCCACACCACACCACTCGGGAGAGGAACATTTCCTCTCTAGGGCAGCAGCAACGTCTCACAATCACGGGAGCATCGGAGTCTGTTACAGATTTTTACTAAGTGAATATATCTCTAATGCCAAGAAGTCTGATGTCTGGGGGAAAGCAGAGGTGGTTAAGAACCAGCAAGGTGGTTTCAGATACAGACTGGGCCCTGCATGTATATATGAAGGTCGGCCAGATAGCATTATCTAGAAAACGTTTGAACTCTGTACGAAGAAATAACAAAACCTCTCTTTTGCAAAGAACACGGAGGATGCCTGGGTGATGATACACACTCCCAGGCTGTGCCCCAGGGAAAGCAACAGCAACACAGCAAGTGGAAATTGTACCTTGCCAGCTCCGCTTTAATCATTTTCAAGCACTCCTATCTTGCAGACAGCTTTGAACCCCAAATGAGCTGAAGGCTATGTGTGCCCTGCTATAAATGCAACACCTTACAGAATCTAATTAATCATTTTCATTCATTTCTAGCCTAGGAGCACAGTTTCCATGGTTTGCCAAGCGCCATAATCACATATATGCATATAGCTAATCAGAGTTAAAATTCCAAAGGGAGGCTGTATTTTAATCTTTTGGTTGTAATTACAATTGGAAACTAAGTCCTACCAAATACGCGTATGGATATTGTTATGGGTTTCTACGAAATGATGATTATTTTAGCAGTTGTAGGACACTCAGTACTGTATAGAGTTTATACGTGGATACTGAGACTTCCTTAGACAGAGATTTCTCTTCCTTGTATTAAATAAAGAAAATCTGTGTAGCCCCAGGGAGAGAAACCCATGTGGTATTTTGCAGACACAATGGAATACAGGGTCAGCCGCCCCTGTGCTCCACACCGCTCCCATTAGCATTAATGAGGATACTGCACGTACATCAAGAGGCAAAAAGACCCCACGGGTTCCAAACCAAAGCCGAAAGACAGCCTTGCTATCTGCCAAGGAGCAATTTAATTAAACTCTTATTTATTGCTGCTCACTCCAGTTTCATGGCTTTCAGGGAGCAGCGGCAACACTCGTGTTTGCTTATTGTGAAGCCAGCCTTGCTTACCTTCAACGGGGTTTCCAGATCAATAATCACCGAGACGACACCGCACGCTCTGACTTGAGCACTGAAAGCTGATGTGTCTTAAATGAAAAATGAAGCACACTTATTGTATTTGTAACTAATGTTCCTTAAAAGTAAAGCAAATATTGATATTCCAGGCACACATAAAAACCAAGATGTATAACTAAGTGTGTAAAAGGCACACAGCACGCATTTAATAATCATACTCCATTTTCAATAACGGGAAACCAGGCACAATGACTGCAATAATTCACCGGCCCCTTTTTTCTTCAGCAAGCAGCACATTGTTTTATTACAATATAGCAATCCCGCCACATTACATTTTACTGTATGTGTACAGGAACCATAAATACACCAGCCCGCCTAAAATATGCAGTTGCGCTCCCAGCTTTAGTGATTCTTGCAACTTTGCGTTTTATGTGAATTTCGCATTTTGTTGATGTGTTTGCAATGAAATCAGGACTGCCCAGAAGAGAAATTATTTTACATTTCCATTAAAAGCTACAGTAGTAAATAAACCATCAGAGTTTATGTAGATCTCCACGACAACATCGAGGAAAGCCCATTAAAGTGCCAAACCCCATGTTAGACATTTGATAAAAGAGAACCTATAAGGCGCATTTCTCACCGTTTTTTTCAAGCGATAGAGTCTTAAAGATATTTTATAATACTGTACCAACCTCTGCTGAACACTCAAAAATCAAGTGAAGTTTATGTCTGTCAGTAAAGCAGCTGAACAGCTCACCACGAAGGGGGACGCCCTGTCAGGGCAGAAAATGAAACAGTGATATTGGAAAACGGATGGCAGCAAGGCCACCAGAGACTCAGAGTTCACAGACTGCTGAGCGGAAACACCCACACACATGCACTAACACGCCCACATCCAAAAGAAGCCTGGAGTTGATTACAATAATTAAGGGGAGATAAATAATAATTAACACTCCTGTAATTGAAAGGGCTACATTTTAAAGAATAAATTAGCAAGGAGGTTTATGTCATCAGATGCACATATGGGATGTGACTCAAGGCAGCTGACTGGCTGTGTAGGGGGAAGGACCACAGCAATTCGTTAATTTAGAGAGATGGCCCATTAAGGTTTGCCCTTAAAAATGCAGTTGTACCATGAATGGATTAATCAACTGTGCTTTACGTATATCATGGAGTAGTATTCAGCCATAAGAAAGATGGAAACCTTAGATCTTTCACATTTACCTGGATGGAGTTGAAACACATTCTTAGTAAAGTACCTAGTATATCAAGAATGGAAAAAAAAGTCCAGTGTACTCAATACGCATAGGAAACCAATATATAAACAATTATACATCCACATGAAAGGTAAAACACAAATATAGTCTAGCAAGGAAGAGGGAGAGAGGGGGAAAGGGGAAGGGAGAGAGGGTGATTGGTGGGATCTCATGTCTTGTGCAGGATATGAGGGTGTTCAGCACACCCCCGGGGTGAGGGGCTCAACTGCAACTTGACCTTTACCTTAGAGGTGAAAACAATGTATCCTAAGAATTTGTAGCCTCATATTAATTTGAAATTAAAAGAAAATGGATGCAAGAAAGTGTTAAAACTACGCTCAGACTGGATTTCAAAACTTTTTATGACACTGACTTCCGGATTTTTTGTAAAACTTAAATTAAAAATAGGTAATTGATAGCTATATTTGCCTCAGAAATAAATCTACATTTATTGTCTAAAAAAAATTGTGGTTGTAATTTTTTTTTAAAGTGCTTGTCTGTGTCTTCTGAGACTGTGCCCTGCTACCAGGCGTCCTTCTGCCTTTCCTTTAAATCTTGGAATGGTCACTCTAACACCTGTAAATGAGGAAATCAGCTTGGAGTAAAGAATGTGCCCACCATCACCCAGGTAGTGACTGGGAAGCAGGTTTGAATTCCTGTCGCTGATTCCACAGCTTGGGTCTTCGGTGCACAAATGAGGCCACGTGTGCTGGGAATGATGAACATTGTCAGGCTGACGTCACACCATGTGTGCTGGTAATGATGAATGGCGCCAGGCTGACGTCACACCAGAGGTCACGTGTGCTGGGAATGATGAACATCGTCAGGCTGACATCACGCCAGAGGTCACATGTGCTGGGAATGATGAATGGTGCCAGGCTGACGTCACGCCAGAGGTCACGTGTGCTGAGAATGATGAACACCGTCAGGCTGACGTCACGCCAGAGGTCACGTGTGCTGAGAATGATGAACATTGTCAGGCTGAAGTCACACGATGTGTGCTGGTAATGATGAATGCCGTCAGGCTGACGTCACGCCAGAGGTCACGTGTGCTGGGACTGATGAATGGTGCCAGGCTGACGGCACGCCAGAGGTCACGTGTGCTGGGAATGATGAACGGCGCCAGGCTGACGTCACGCCAGAGGTCACATGTGCTAGGAATGATGAATGGCGCCAGGCTGACTTCACGCCAGAGGTCACGTGTGCTGGGAATGATGAAAGCCGTCAGGTTGACAGCACGCCAGCCATCTTCACTGGACAGCCCCAGTGCTTACCACGGGTTAAGGACATTAACGGGCCCCCTGGACATTGCAGTGGAAATCTGCATGAAGGCTGATGGTTTATTTACTACTATGGCTTCTAATGGAATGTGAAGTTACATTTTAGTGGATACTAACATGAACTCTGATGGTTTAACCTGGCACTGTAGCCTTGAATGAAAATGTAGAATAATTAATTTCTCTTTTGGGCAGTGCTGATTTCACTGCACACGCACAAAGTCCTAAACCCCAGAATGCACAGGAGCTGATTAAAGACCCAGCTTCTGCTGTGGCCGCCAGACAGCATTCTGCTTATCTCCCCTCTGATCCGCTAGTGTTACACAGGGGAAGAGGGCTGATCTTTAAAACCAACGCCATGTATTTGTATTATTCATTCACCACATGAAGCCCTGTGATGGCTCTTTTAGCTTTTAGAGAAAGAAGATGATACACTGAATTTCTTATAAAGCTAAGCTTATTTAAAATTTGTAATTCTAAGATAGGATGTTGTTGTTAAATGTGTCCTATATGAAATAATGGTTAGAAAAATGGCTATTATTATTTCTTCAGATCCTTCCCCTAAAAAAAGAAATTAAAAGTTGGTAACACTGGGCTAGGCCCTTCTCTGATGAAAAGAGGGGAGAGGTCATTTTACTGGTTTACAAAATCCAGGAGCCCTATTCACTCCTCTGAAGGTAAGAAGCCCTGTAAAGGCCTCGGCTTCTGTGCAGCTGGAACAAATAATGGTCAGGCCAAGGAAGATGATTCCGGGGGAAAAAAAAAAGAGGAAAGGAGAAAAACAATTTCGGCAAAAACTTTGGCATCAGGGAATAATGAAGTCATCACAAAAAATAATAAAAATAAAATAAAATGTACGCCTCGGGTGTTCATAGCACATTCTCTGTTCCCGAGCCCAAAGTAATAGAGATTTTACTCAGCCAAAGAAAGTAATAAGGGGAACAACAGACATAAAAATGACTCAAAGCTCGACACCCCGGATGCATTGGCCACGTCCTCCCAGGCCTGGCTGGTGATTGGTCTGACAGCCGCTCTGGAGAACACAACGATGGCTATCAGATCAGACCAGGAGAAGAAATTACCATCCAAGAGGCGCAGGGGAGGTGATGATTCATCCTTTCTGCTGACTCTATCACGGGGAGCTGGGATCCATTAGTCATATTGATTCTGGATCTTCCACCTTGACTGGTACTGCGCACCAGCAATGACAGAATCAAGTTGTTCACATTCTTCATTGTTTTACCAGGGAGAGTAAATGGCTTTGTCACTGAGAAAACATGACTTCAGCGGTGGCTGTGCTTCCGAAACTGCGCAGTCATGATCACTGGGAAAGAATGGGTCGGCCCCGACTGCAGTGTGATGAGCTACTCCAGGTTAAGTGGCACAGGTATGGAGTTGGACCAAATCGTTTTAGGAAGAGAGAATATTGGATGAAAACACAACCTCACTTCAACCTATTACAAGGTCAGAATGACAGAGGCAAAACCAGTTCCTCAAACATGCCTGTGGAGTGCTCCGAACTAAAATAAAGTCTTAATGGATTTTCTTATCTACCTAATCTACTACTACTAATATTACACATTTACTGTGCCAAGAACTAAGGTGAGTGTTATATAGTCATTGCCTAGCTTAATCTTCACAGCACCCTTATAAGGCATATTATCCTATTTTTCCTGTGACGATTCCTACATACAGAGAGGCCATAGAATCAGCTTAAGACCACTCAGCTGATGAGAGCAGGGGCTTGGATTGCAGCCCTCACCTATCTGACTCCTGGTTTCAAGATCCATGCTCTTAAGTAACATGCTTATGATAAATAATGCCTCCCCTAGGACTTTAAGGGGCCCTCACATGACTGCCTTCCTGCAGGCCCCTGCTTGTTAAAGAGGAAAGGTAACTTCTCCTCTTGAGGAAACCCCCAGGGATCCTCATTTCTCTAGTTCTGAGTTTGAGGAAGAGGCCTGGAACCCAGGAGTCCTTCCTCTGACGTGGGCGATTCCTCCATGGTCACGGCAGACAGGCTCACCTTGTATCTGGAAAGGACCACACCAGTGGAGAGCGAGGCTCGTGCTCTAGGAATATGCCACGTCCCCTTGATGTACCTTCTAGGTTCTGATGTGGCTCAGTGGCTCCCTCCTCTGCAGGGTCGTGGCCTGACGTGACTGACCCAGGCTGTGTGCTTCTGACCCTCTAATTCAAGGCCAAAGATGCAGTCTCTACAATGGTGCAATGTGCATTTTTGTTTGTTTGGGGTTTTTTCATGTTTTTTGAGATGGGATATTGTTTTGTTGCCCAGCTAGAGCACTAGCATGCCATGGTGCTATCACAGCTCACAGCAACCTCAAACTCCTGGGCTCAAGCGATCCACTTGCTCAGCCATTCAAGTAGCCGGGACTCCAGGTGTGCACCACATGCCTGGCTAATGTTTGTAGAGGCACAGTCTTGCTCTTGCTCAGGCTAGTTTTGAATTCCTGGCCTCAAGAGATCTTCCTGGTTTGGCCTCCCAGTAGTGCTAGGATTACAGATGTGAGCCACTGCTCAGCCTTCATTCTTTTTTTTTTTTTTTTAGGGTGAAGCCAGTTGGGCCATCTGAGTAGAGGCAGAGTGTAGACAATGACCACGGTTTGGGGAACAGACTTGTAGCTTCCGAACTTGCCACGCCCCCTCACTGATTTCTTCTTTATTCATCTGTTCTTGTACAGGTCCGACTCGTTCCAGCTCACACCCACCCAACACATGTAGCTCCCTGATTCATGAGCAAACCACACACAACCATTTCCTTTTGAGCTCCCTGCTTTATCTTCTCAGTGATGTTTATCCCTTCACATATATATTTCGAGTGCCTACTTCATGCCAGCTACTCTTCTAAGGGCTGGCTATGACGAGATGAGTGTGGCATGATACTCGTCCCCACAACACGATCACGGGCCAGTGGGCATATGTTCACCTATCAGCTGGTGCTGGGCTCAATTCCACAAAAAATCCCTGAGCACCTGCAATATGGCAGCCAACGTATTAGATGCAGTGAAGGCACCTGAAGGTCACAAACTCTCCCTGAGAGCAGACGCTGCTCAGGGATTCTCAAGCAGGGAGGAGGATTGGCAGTGTCTAGAGCAGTGGTTCTCAACCTGTGGGTCACGACCCACAGGAACTGTATTAAAGGGCCGCAGCACTGGAAAGGTTGAGAACCACTGGTCTAGAGTGAGGAGAGGGTGGAGGATCTACCAGCATCTGATGCAGTATTTTCAACATATATATAGATAGATACTTAGTGTGCTTTGAACTTCTTTCTAAAATAATGCAATTAATGATCTCTAGAAATGTTTGCGGCACCTAAGATCATCTCCCGGCACACAGATTGACAATCACTGACCTGATGGGTAAAGGTTGAGGACACCACGACACCCCCACCACCACGCAGAAGGGCCCCCCCCAAAATGAGCAATGCTGGGGCCGAGAGCCCTCAGTCTGTCCTGTTCTTCTCCAGCTCTGAGGAAGAGTTCAGTGCCCACCAACCAGGGATGAAAAGGAGAAGGCCATTATCTCTGACAGAAGCCGCCTTTAATTGCCTTAGGAATCCATGATTGCTTTTGGGAGCCAGGAAGACAATAGAAACCAGGAAACTTAGGTACAAAAGACCAGTGAGAAGAATGCGATTAGGCCCAAGGGCAGAGGGAATTAGAGCTAAATAGCAGATCTTTAAAGGAGGCAAAAAAAGAAATAATGGCCCAGCACTTCAAACACAGCATATAATGTAGGATAGCACCAGGGAGACTTGACTGAATAAGCCCAGCTGTCCACAGCACATAGGGTGACAACAAAGGCAGAGGGTGCAAGGCAGTGGGTAAGGGCATGATGTGACGGGGTGACCGAGACAGTGGGTAACGGTGTGATGTGACAGGGTGACCGAGGCAGCAGGTAAGGGAGTGACATGACAGGGTCACTGAGACAGTGGGTAAGGGCGTAACGTGACAGGTGACCAAGACGAGGGTAAGGGTGTGATGTGATGGGGTGACCGAGGCAGTGAGTGAGGACGTGATGTGATGGGGTGACTGAGGCAGCAGGTAAGGGCGTGACATGACAGGTGACCGAGACAGCAGGTAATGGGGTGACTGAGGCAGCGGGTAAGGGTATGATGTGATAGGGTGACTGAGACAGTGGGTTAGGGCATGTTGTGACAGAGTGACCAAGGCAGCAGGTAAGGGAGTGACGTGACAGGGTGACTGAGACAGAGGGTAAGGGCGTGATGTGATGGGGTGACCGAGGCAGAGGATGAGGGCGTGATATGATGGGGTGACTGAGACAGCAGGTAAGGGCGTGATGTGGCAGGATGACTGAGGCAGTGAGTAACAGAGTGACATGAGGAGACACTCACCGCACTTGGCGAGTTGCAGGTGACCTGGAAGAACACAGGAGTCCTGGCAGGACCACAGGACCAAGGGACCTTTCAGGGATAGTTACCTCATGTGGATGAAAAGACCCCGCCTTGTGGGAACAGTGATGGCAGCACTCCTCCATCCTCGGTCTGCCCTGAACATGGGCTTTAGTAAAGCCGAGACAGCGGCATTTCCTGCCTGCTTCTAAGGGTATCAGAGTCACCAATAAAATGGAAGCATCTTGGCGTGTTTCAAGGGGAATGTGGATCAAGCACAAAGCAGGTGGCAGAAACCTTCAAAGATGTTGTCAAATAGTTGTGGAAGCCCTCAGTGAATACAGGGGTGAAGGGACAGTGCGGGGCCACGGAATGACATGGAGATCTCGGACCCCTCCTTCAGCTGCTCCTTTCATTCTGAATGTGGGGAGAGTGAGGGTGCCTGTTAGGAGAGCTGGGCAGCGTGAAGGAGCAGGAGGGCGAGGCAGACAGACCTGCTCAGCGGCGGGCCAGCGAGGCTGGGCCGGGCCACACTGCCCTCGGTCAGGAATACAACGTCCTTACGCGGCCACACCAGTGCCATCGGCGCCACGTGACAGGTGCAGCAGAAACGATAAGCGGGTCTGACAAGGCAGGAAAAGTGGTCACAGCACTTGGCAAGGCATCGTGAAAGGAGGCTTCTGCTAAGGATTTCTTGCTCTCACTCTTGAGGCTTGTATGCGAAGTTTGAAATTATTTACAAATACACCGTCTGTAAAAAGCTAGTGCCAACGATGTTATCGAGACATTATACACCTATTAAAAACCTCCTACCAGCTGCTCAGCTGCACTCTGACTACCAGGTCCTTGAAATAAAAAATAATTTGGATACAAAGACAGACAGACACGCAAAATTGGCTACCCCTTTCCTGATGCACATCCTGCCCTGGCTCCCACCATCAGGGGGGACAGGTCAGGTTTTCATGATGCCGGATCGGTCACTCTGGGATCTGACCCGTGTCCACTTCAGTGATTCTCCCACTTGTGCTGGCTCTCTGGAAATGAGACTCACTGTGCTTCCTGGCCAACCACACTATTTCACAGCTGCATGAATCTGCCCACACTTAATCATGTACAACCTCTCATCACGACGATCTCATTCATCCTTCAAAACCGGTGTGGGAATTACAGTCCCCCATGTCTTAGCTGACCACTCTGGCCTACAGAAATCATTAGGTCCTTTTTGTTTTACTGATGTTATTATGATTACAGGTAGCACACTCTATTTTAGGTACTTATTTACGTATTTATTTCATTTATTGGCTGTTTGAGCTTGTCAGGGAGAGAGTCCATGTCTCATTTATTACTGTATCCTTCGAGGTGAAGAAGCCATTTATTAAATAAACTGGAACCTGTAGTGAGAGATTAGAGCTGTGATGGACCATGCAAGAGGCTGTCCCTGAGTTGTCTTTGAACCATGCTCGGACTCCAGATGTGACCACGTTGACCCAGCACCTGTGAGGGGCTGGGGGGCAGGAGCCCATGGGATGCAGGAGCTGGGGTCTGATGTTGGAATCAGACAATTCCTGCCTGGGTGTCTATCTCCTCACTGCCCCCCTTCATGGGTATGGTCAGTAACAAGTGAGGCATCAGCTTGTGTCGAGATCTGGACTTGGAAACCCGAGACAAGCAGGCCCCTACCACATGCGGGGCTTTGGAGAAGTTACTTAACTAAAGCCTCAACCTACCGCATCTGTACAATGAACAAATAGTAACAGGACCTAGCTCAGTAGGGGCCTAGTACAGAGCCTGGCATGTGGTCCTCCTCAGATGGAAACGAACAGTGACAACCAGTGATGAGGAGTCTGTCGCTCTGGCAGATTACAAAATCAAACAGGGTGACACAGGAACAGAACCCAGCCTCTGCCTGCTGTCTCCTCCACTCTGAAGTCTCCTCTACCCATTAGCTGTCTCATTCTTTCCATCCCTCACACCCACCACCCCTCTACAGTATCGATTCAAGCTGCCATTAGCTGAAGGAGTTAATTAAAAATGAGAACGTGAGTTCCTAGGAGGAGATAAACCTTTCCAGACAAACGCAGACTGTCCACTGCCATGTAACACACCTTTCTAAATGGACCCAGACACTGAAGCTAAGGCATTTCAAGCTGTTCCTGAGGGACAATGATAAAAGGTTAAACTGATCACCTGGGCCCACATGCAAGTTACACACCAGAGCGACTGCTCCTGTCAAATTTTGGAGGCATCACTGGATCTGTTGTTTGGTTCCCTGCAGTGGTGTGCCACAGCCATCTCTAAAAGGTGATCTCCACATGACAGTGCTGAGCCAGCACAGGAATCAGCCTGATGCTTCCTGCATGCGGAAATCAAGGTTTAAGTAATCACTTGTAACTAGCAAGGGCCAGTGCTGGCAGTCGTGGACGGTGAGGAATACTGCACATGATTAATAAACACATCTATGCAGAAAACCTGCGGGGAGGACTGACAGCCAGATCTGAAAGCCAATACCGAATCAACAATTAAAAGAACAGTTCCAGTTCAATCAAGCCAGAGCCAAGAGAGACTCAGTCATATTTAAATCAAAATGCTGTCCAGCAGGGGATTATCAGCTGTTCAGTTCTCAACCCTGGATGTTTTCCTTGGAAGCTTAACCGATAGAACTGAGTGAGTCTGAGTTATGTGCAGCTGCGAAGCCGCGGTGGTGAGCCTGTCCTCTGCCGGGTGGAAGCCATTGCAATTTGCACAAACCAAAGCTCAGTCACTGTTTTCACTTACTGAGTCTCAGGTGGGGCCAAGGGAAGATCACAGCTCCTTAAGATTTTACAGAATAGAGGAGCTCGATAGCTGCGGAGCGCAAGGAAAGAGGCCGCCCAGGACGTTTTTCAGCAGGTGCAAATTCTGAAACTGAAGCGTAAGGTCAGGACAGTCCGTTGGTTGTAGCTTAATATCACCTATAGGCAGGTGCTTACCCTAAACTATCCATGAAGGAAAAATGGGCACACCCCGTGTTACTGGCCGTGACAGAGGAAATTGTCCATAGGGCTGGGGCATCTTCCTAGTTGCCCACAGTTAACTAAAAGGAAAAGGCATCACACAAGGCGGCATCTCTCTCTGAATGGAGTATAGGGGGAGCCATTAGGATTCAGGGATCACGGCAGAGAATTACCAAGAGGAGCCGCTGTTGCGGTGGTGGTCAATGGGGCTTATTTCTGTTCTAACAGGCACTGCCTAGAAAAACAAAGGCAGGCGACATTTGATAAGTGAATCAGGATGGTGTGGTGTGCTTCACAGAAACATTAACATCCTTGCTGCCTCAGCAGGACGGGGATGGAGTTCTTGATTCATGCCCATGGAACGTGACTGCTGAATTACAGATCTGCAGCCATCCCAGGCTGTTTCTCCTTCTGCATAATTCAAGATATAAAGACTGTTTATTGCCGCTAAACTGTATAAGAAGGCGCAGGACAGGGAAATAGCTCTTACGCCTTCGTTATGTTAATTTAGAAATCATACATTTCCTTTTTCTCA
>CAUYQV010027906.1:0-10555 GCA_963574575.1 Galagoides demidoff | reverse complement strand
AAGTCTTCCCTTTCTTTCTCTTTTTCCTTGAGGTCTCTCTAATCTCTAACTCTGCTTCTGATTTTATACCTCATTTGAATTTTTCATGCATCTTCCTGATCAACATTTCTAGCTGTCTAAACATGACTACAATAATATATGACAGGTACTTCAGACACACACATCTCTCTTTCTTTTTTTTTTTTTTTAATTGAATGGTAACTGTACATTAATGCACTTCTGGGATACAGTGTGGGGTTTTCACATGCAATCCGAAATACTTCCATCAAACTGATCAACACAGCCTTCATGTCATTTTCTCAGTTATTGTTTTAAAACGTTCTCATTCTACTCTTAGAGAGATTCACTTGTACCCTTGTAAGATAAACCTCAGAAATGGTCCCTCCAATCCTCCTCCCTCCACCCATTCCCCCCTCCCTTCTCCCTCCCCTCTCCCCACATTCTTAGGCTATTTGGTTATAGCTTTCATATAAAAGGTTTGGTTTTCTGAGACAGAGTCTTACTTTGTTGCCTCGGCCAGTGTGCAGTGGCATGGTCATAACTCATGACAACCTTGAACTCCCAAGTTTAAATGATCTTCCTGCCTTAGCCTCTCGAGTGACTGGCACTATAGGCACGTGCCACCACACCTGGCTAACTTTTGTATTTTTTTCTATTTTAATCCTTATTTCAACCTAAATGCAATAATAATTTGATAAGGTACATGCATACAAAACCCATATATCCTGAATTACAAAAGAGTTTCCATGAGACTGTAACTCAAATCCATCCCTCTAAATCCTAATTCTCTACTGATAAAATTCTACCCAATATTTTTCTTTTCACATGGCCCTTTTCTGAGCCAATTAAACAGATCTTTATTTCATTTTGATTTACGCTGAATGCAACATAAAAATATAACAAGGTAAAAATAAACATCATATAAGAAAACTAAAAAAAAAAAGCGGCTTCCATAGACACACATGGTTTTCATATACGTTTCCACAATGGATAAGTACTTACAAATATGCAAATAAAACACTACCCTAAAGGCTTATCTTGCCTCTATGCCATTCCATTTTTGGAAATGCCATTCTTGCTACTGAAAACGTTTTCTTTAGAAGCTTTTCCCAAAACTTAACAACTAGTATATTATAATCCCCCCAAAGTCTTAAACCAAAAAAGCTTTCCAACATGGAAGATTCACATGAAACTTTGTTTCTCCTAGAAAATAAAATCATTCTTATTATCGAAAGCAAAGAATATTAAAAGAAATCAGCCATGGGCGGCTCCCGTGGCTCAAAGGAGTAGGGTGCTGGCCATGTTCACTACAATAATCCCAGACTACTTTCATACAAACACTTCAGAATACATAAAGCACATATTTCAGCTTTCAAAGATGCCATTTAGATTTCGCATATTAAACAGCCACAGCATAGTTTAAATTGGCACAGATATTCCGAACACATGAACACTATTAATATTTCATTCCTGGTTAACAGTCAGAAAGAACTGCATGGTTTGAAAGGTGCTTTAACTTATGTGTGGTCATTAAAACTCAGTGAGTAATTCAAGTATGGTCATATAAAGGCAGGCAATTAATCCAGTATCACTATAAAAATCACAGCCATGAAAATAAAGACAGAAAACTTGGTTTCTCTCCCTTTCATTTACACAGGTAGATATCAGGACCTTACTGTAGAAAATGTAACAATTCTTACACATGGTTTCCCTAGAACACAATGGAGTTTCAGAAACTACAGAAGATGTCAAGATCCACAGTTTGCTTCATCAAATGCTTTTCTAGCCCATTTCAATTCTCCATTCATAGTAAACAAGTCTTTAACCCTAGCAAACTTCCCGGAGTCCTTTTGAATCAAGAAGATGATATCTTCAACTTGTACTTGACCTTGTCTGCCAATAGACCTGGCCTTGTGAGTCCTTTCAGTAATGAACTCTATCACAGTAGGTATTGTTCAAGAGGAGATATTCTTCAAGAAACTCTACTGACTTAGTATAAGGATTCTTTTCCTCTCCAAAGCCATACATCATACATCTCAATTCTTCAGAAAAAAGTGTCTGTCTTTTACCCTGTCCATCTTCTGCGCCTCCTCTAATTTCTTCATTTTCTTCCTCAAAAGCAGGGTCTTCCTCCTCATCCACCACCCCATCAGCCCGCGAGCCTACAGCACCCAGCAGGTTTCACTACCTGCACAGCCTCGCTTCCGGTGACTTCCACATTAAAGTGAGTTTTGATTGTATTTTATTTTATTATTATTATTTTTTTTTTTGAGACGGAGCCTCAAGCTATCCCCCTGGGTAGAGTGCCATGGCATCACAGCTCATAGCAACCTCCAACTCCTGGGCTCGAGCGAGTCTCCTGCCTCCACCTCCTAAGTAGCTGGGACCGCAGGTGCCCGCCACAACACCCGGCCATTTTTTGGTTGCAGCCATCATTGTTGTTTGGCGGGCCCAGGCTGGGGACTCGAACCTACCACCTTAGGTGTATGTGGCTGGTGCCTTAGCCCATTGAGCCACAGGCGCTGAGCCGGCAACTCCTTTCTAATGTGAGTTTTTAAAAACAAGCCTCTATACCAGTGTGGGAGGAAAGAACGGTAGAGCAGGGAAGGAAGTCTGCTCTATTGGTAATAAAGCTCCAAGTTCATCCCATCATGGATTTCATAGTCCCCTAGAGACATGTGGTCCTTAAAAATCGTGTACCACTTCTTAAGGACAATCTTGTTCCAACAGGTGCCAGTTTGGGCTGCAATCAGCTTCTTAAGGTCCCCAATGGTATCATCAATGTTGCATTTAACATGGACCTTCCTCCCCAGACGGCCATTGCAAACAACCTCGATCATCCAGGCTGGAGCTCCAAACTCAAACTTCCAACCTGCAGATGCCACAACCTCCAGCCTCAAGCGCTCACTGGAAGGCACGTCCAATATCTACTTCAGCCTTTCAGAGCAACACACCTAATTCTTGTATTTTTTGTAGAAACAGGTTCTCACTGTTGCTCAGGCTGGTCTCCTACTCTTGGCCTCAAGTGATCCTCCTGCCTTAGCCTCCCAAAGTGCTAGGATTACAGGTGTGAGTCACTGTACCCAGCCTGTTGCATTAATAGTTGATGTTCAGGCTGACCTACCTTTGATCAACAGTTGCTTTAAACTAGTACCCTTAGCCTTCTGACATATTCCTTCTCATCTTTGATATACCTGAGGCCAGATATCTTGGTCACAATGTCTGTTCCTGCCTCAGACCTGGAATTGGCCAAATCACCAAGTATCCCCAGTTCCTTTGCATGGGAGATAGGCTAGGCTCCCTACTCTGAAAATCAGTAAAGAAAAGGAAGATAATGAAGAAACTTTTGTCTTGCTTTCCCAGTACAAATTATATTTTAGGGTAATCAAATAGCCCCAGAAGATGAAGAGAAGCTCTTCTTTACTGAAAATTCCAGCTAATATCTGTAGACAGGAAAGATAGATAGGAAGTTTGCATTTTACAGGGGTAAAAAGCAGCCTTATATCAGTGATCAATGTCAACATCACTAATAGCAGGATAACCTGCCATGTTAATATGTTAAATGCCATCATGGGGAGGTGGGCGGATCGTCTGAGCTCATGAGTTCAAGACCAGCCTGAACTAGAGCGAGACACCATCTCTAAAAATAGCCAGGCATTGTGGCGGGCACCTGTAGTCCCAGCTACTTGGGAGGCGGAGACAAGAGAATTGCTTGGGCCCAAGAGACTGAGATTTCTGTGAGCTATGATGACACCACAACACTCTACTGAGGGTGATAACGTGAGATGCTGTCTCAAAAAAAAAAAAAACAGTCTTCTAGAGCAGTGGTTCTCAACCTTCTTAATGCCATGACCATTTAATACAGTTCTTCATGTGGTGGTGACCCTCAATCATAAAATTATTTTCATTGCAACTTCATAACTGTAATTTTTGCTACTGTTATGAATCGTAATGTACATATCTAATATCAGGTGACCCCTGTAAAAGGGCTGTTCAGGTCGTGACCCACAGGTTGACTGCTGTTCTAGAGCATCTTGCTCTATTACAGCAACTACCAGCCACATGTGACTGTTGAGCACTTCAGGTATAGTGAGTCTAAATTGAGATGTGCTGTAGGTATAATCTATACGTTGAATTATATGTTAGAGTGATAGTATTCTGGATATATTGGATACTAAAAAGTGTATTATTAAAATTACCTCTACTTGTTTCTTCATACTTTCTTAAAATATGTCCAGTAAAATATAAATTGCTTATATGGCTTGTATTATATTTCTTTTGGTCGACACCATTCTACAGAGAAGATGACATGCGTAGAAAACCCGCATTCTAATTCCTTTGCTGCTTTCCTCTAGCCATGTGACTTTGGGCCATTTCTTCCAGCCCTAGAACAGTTAGGAATGAATTCATTCAGCAAATATTTATAGCTTGTACTATATACCAAGAACTTGGCTAGATGGTGTGGGAAATACAAGATGTGAAACTTTCCACAAAGTCAAGTTATGGTTTTTCCATTTCATCTTTATCCATCAGTTCATGGAAATAGAAGTCAATAATGGAAATTATCTCAACAGTTTTACTTTTTTCATTAAAATTTTATCTTCAAATAAGTATTTTAAGATACAAAATAGATATTTTATAACAGTTCCAAGATCAGAGATCATATATACACTGAGTCTATGTTCTTTTTCTATTCTGAATCTTAAGTCTGTGAATATGTGTTCCATTTTCCTAGAGGCTCCTCTAACTTCACATTTCATTCAAGAAGTAGTGCACTGTGGCAGACTGTTGGCAGAACTAGTATTCATGCCCTCCTGTTGTCCCCTGCCATGTTGATCTTGGCCATGTATCTTGCTTTGGCCAATGGGACATTAGCAAGCCAGAGTAGAAGCAGAGCCTTGATAAGCACTTGCTCATTGAAGCTTATCTTCTTGCAACACTCCTTCTTAGAACCCTGCAGCCATACTGTTAGGGAGCCCAGGCAGCCACAAGGAAAGTCCCATGGACGAGAAAAGGGGCAGGGGTTCATTCAGACAAGTGATTCTCAACCCAGGGTGATTTTGGCCTTTGGGGGACATTTGCTGACACGTGGAGGCACCTTTGGTTGTCACAACTGGTGGATAAGTGCTACCGGCATCTAGCGGGTAGAGTCCAGGGAGGTTGCTAAATATCCTATGATGTATAGGCCAGTCTCACAACAAAGAATTACCCAGGTCAAATGTCAGCCATACTGAAGTTGAGAAACCTGCTCTAGACCAAGGTTTCCTCACAACCTGGCTCCTATGGAGCAAGGATAAAGGGGCTTGGGAGAGAAATTCACACTTAAATAAAATAATCTGTAGCTGCTCTTTTAAGCCTGTACATTTACCACTGAAAGCTTTCTAACCAGTCTGCTGCTCATGATGATTTTCAGTGATTCCCATTGATATTCTCATCGATCGGCTCGGCGCCTGTGGCTCAGGTGGCTAGGGCGCCAATCACATACACCTAAGGTGGCGGGTTCTAATCCAGCCAGGGCCCGCCAAACAACAATGACGGCTGCAACCAAAAAACAGCTGGGCGTTGTGGCGGGCACCTGTGGTCCCAGCAACTTGGGAGGCTGAGGCAGAAGACTCGCTTGAGCCCAGGAGTTGGAGGTTGCTGTGAGCTGTGATGCCACAGCACTCTACCCAGGGCGACAGCTTGAGGCTCTGTCTCGGAAAAAAAAAATATTCTCATCAACCCCAATGGCATATTTCCCTTTGCTTACACTCAGCATGTAAGCAAAGTGATTCATGAACTATTCAACTAACAGCTATTGTATTAGTTGCCCCAACTCAGATGTTTTTTCTCTGCGGTGGTATCAAGGTCCTGGTTTCCAAATCACCATCCATTAACCCATCTGGAGCCCAAGGGCTTTAAACTCGTACTGTTTTATAGTCCATCAGCCTTGTTATTAAAGAACCCATGGCTCTAGCACACTAAGAGGAAGCCACTTTCCTTTTGAGAAGAATGTTTCTATTTAGAGGAAGTCCATTATCAGTCAATTTTATCTATGAGAGATATTTTAAGGACATAAGAATTACAGTAATAATGCTGATAGTCAATTTTATTAGGAGAGTTTAAATATTATTGCAGCAGCAGACTCATTCAATAAAAATTTTAGACCTACAATTGAGTATAAATCTCATTGCTACAGTAGTTAACAGTGAAATACATAGATAATAAACCATTGCAGATAGGGATTTTTTTGTTTGTTTTCTTTTTTGGTTTTTTCTTTTTTGAGACTCAGAGTCGCACTATGTTGCCCTTGGTAGAGTGCCGTGGTATCACAGCTCATAGCAACCTCACAACCAACCTCTTGGGCTTAAGCAATTCTCTTGCCTCAGCCTCCCAAGTAGATGGGACTACAAGTGCCCACCACAATGCCCAGCTACATTTTTTGGTGTCATTGTTGTCATTGTTGTTTTAGCAGGCCCTGGCCAAGTTCAAATCTACCAGCCCCAGTGCATGTGGCTGGTGCCCTAACCACTGAGCTACAGGTGCCAAGCCTTTGTTTGTTTTCTTATGTAGTAGGGCATATACAGTCTCTAGACAGAATGAAAAAGGGCCAGAAATGCTGCTGAAATTGTGGCTTTCAACAACTTTTGGGTAGGCAGGCAGATATGAGAGTTAAAGAAACAATTGGGCTCAGCGCCTGTAACACGGTGATTACAGCACCAGCCACATGCACCAAGGCTGGTGGGTTCGAATCCAGCCTGGGTCAGCTAAACAAAAATGACAACTGCAACAAAAAAAATAGCTAGGCATTGTGGTGGGCACCTGTAGTCCCACCTACTTGGGAGGCTGAGGCAAGAGAATAGCTTGAGCCCAAGTGTTTGAGGTTGCTGTGAGCTGTGCTACCACACTCTACCGAGGACATAATGAGACTGTCTCAAAAAGAAAAGAAACACTTGATGTGCAAGGTAACCTAATTCACAAAGTGCAAGAACCCAAATGGAAATTCCCAATGATATGAATAATCCCAATAACCTACCAAATACCAATAATATGAAGTTGGGTTAGGGTAGGCTGCAATTCAACTCCAAGTGAGCTTTGCCGTTGAAGAAGAGGCAATTCTTGGCAAATGTTAGTAAAACCCAGCCATTTGTCTCTGGTTGAATCTGTGTTTGCTAAGGAGTGGGGAACTATGAGCAGTGACAACGACACTCCCAGCCCTCCATGGACATAGAATTTATTCCTTCCCCCTGCACTTGGTGTGTCCAGAGGTTGGTCCTGGAACTGCATTAGTTTCTTGTAAAAACCTTTTTGCTGGTTTCTAGCTCTAGAGGTGGAGAAAGAGGACTGACTCCAAGAATGTAAAGTGACTGAACCTGGGGGACTGTCTGGGGTGATTTGTGTTTCTGGGATCAGGCAGGCATTTGAGAAAGGCGGGAGGTTGTGAAGCTGGCCCAAGGACCACCACATCTACCTAAAAATGAGGGATCTGGGGAGAGTTGGCTTGATCCAACAGGCCACTACGAGCAACAATTCTCCTCCCCCCCGTGACCAGGACTCAGTGGCTGGCATTACTGGATTTTTCAAGAACACAGTATACTCTGTAGTTCAGAGATCAGCAAATTCTAACTGTTAAGGGCCAGATGATGGTCAGAAGACTTACATGCCAAGAGAGAAAACAGATTTTCACCACGTTCTTATTGATATAATCCAAAATATTTCAGTACAGTTATTTGTAACACATCTACTAAGGATAGAAAAAGAATTCGGGGGGGGGGGATTTCTTTTCGCTGGGGTTCAAGGGTGGTATACGCTACCATCCCATTACACACAAACGTTCATAACACAGCTCTGCCGACCTGGCATGCGGCCCCGGGCCAGGCCGTAGTTGCTGTAGTTGAACACCAGCCTGCACTGGGTTTGGGATGTTCCGGGTTGTGTGGGGTAGCTCCGGGCTGAGAGACGCCTCCATCCCCCCTTCCTGCGCTCTCCTTCTGTTCGCAGTTAGTCTTGGTTCATTGGCCCTCTCCTGCCACGCAGGTCAAAAGGTCAAGAATAGTGCTTGGCGCTCTCCCAAGGAGCTAGGACTCTTCAAGGCTTCGGGACCACCCAGGGCTTCCCGGGCTACTGCCCCGGCTGCGCGGGCAGCACCCCCGCCCCAGCGCGCTCCTCCCCGGCTCCTCCCCCGAGCTCCGCCCCTTCCCTAGGTTTAGCTGCCGTACTTTCCCGCTCCCGGCGCCAGCAGCCGTCCGCGTCGCTGTCCCCGTCGCCGTCGCCTCTGCCGCCGCCTCGCCTCCGCCGCGCGCCCCGCCATGCCCAACATCGTGCTCTTCAGCGGCAGCTCGCACCAGGACCTGTCCCAGCGCGTGGCTGACCGGCTGGGCCTGGAGCTGGGCAAAGTGGTTACCAAGAAGTTCAGCAACCAGGAGACCAGGTGGGGCCGCGCTGCTAGCGGGCGGGGAAGGGAGCTGGGTATGGGGCGGCCCGGCCGGGGACCGCGTCTGCCCGGGCCACCTCGGTGGCCGCCGCGCTCCCCCTTCCGGGGCGGGACGGCGGCAACGCGGCCTCAGCGCCACCGCGCTCGCGCGGGTGGGGGCGGGGGAGCCGAGGAGGGGCACCCGCGCGTCTGGTGTGCGCCTCCGCTGTGCCCCCGACGCCAGGACCTCCGGCTCTGAGACTGCGGCGACCCGGCAGCCCCAAGGAGCTCCTGGCCTCCCTGCGAAGCCACCTGGTCTGGCGTCCCTAGCCCGGAAGGGCGATATTTGGGAGGTCACACACCGTCGGGAAGAGAGTGGGCGCAACTGGCGGGAACCTCGGCCGAGCCACGCGCGGTGGAGGGCCGCCCCTGGGTCTGCTGGGCCCAGTTCCGCGTCCCGGCCAGGCTGAACCCCGGGCCGGTCCGTGGAGCCAAATGTTCCGCCCACGTCCCCAGCCCTGCTGCGCACCGCCTGTACCTGGGGAAGGTTCTTAACACTGCTTACCAAGCCTGTCCCCAGAAGGTCTAATCAACCGGCTGAGGATCAGCGTTTTTACAACTCTCCAGGTAACTCTCCTGAGCAGCCAGGATGCAAACCACTGCGTTTTCCAGAGGCTGCGGTTTTGCAAAGGTTTGAAAGAGTTTGAGAACCACAGGCGCACGTGCTGGGCTCCTCTGTGCTTCCTCTACTTTAGCTGTTTCAAAGGTGATGGCTTTTCGGTCTAGGTGGTTCTGGGACTCTGCTGTGTCCAGCAGCAAGGCCGTAATTGAGTGTAACTTATACCTGTTTCCAAAGTCCGTAAGTGGTCGCCTCTGCTCGATATGGTCAGGTAGTGGCCCGTCTCACAAGCTAGGCTGGGGGCTTCTTTCTCCACCTGCCTGAGTCCTTGAAGCTTTTTGATTTCAAGTTGATCTCGTTTTTCCTGCATTCACCCTCCAGGGTCTGTGCAGTTAACTATCCACAGTTACTGATAATAGTTTTTTAATCTTTGGCAAAGATCCAATTCAACCAACATTTTCAAAAAATGCTATTGGAACAATAGGACAGCATGTGCAAAAAAATAAACTTCCATCCGTACTTCCACCATTTACAAAAATTAACTTGAAATGGACCATAAGCCTAGGTGTAAAATTGAAAACTATAAAATTTCTAAAAGAAAACATAGGAGGAAGTCTTAATGATTTTATTTGGTTAGGCAAACATTTCTTAGCGAGGAGTTAATATTAATGTCAATGGCCAAGATTCTATTTCTTGGTGAGTCAGAAGATTTATGTGTGTGACTCCTATGTGATTTCTTCCAGGTGGCAAATTCCAGTTACATGACTCTGATGATAATAGAAGTGAAGAAACGTGAACGAGTGGCAGGTGGTATTCCTGCCAAGAGAACTTCAGCTTCAGAGTTTAATCAGTCTGGGAGGGTGGTCCAGGGCTCTGAGGAAGGATAGAGCCAGGTTTGAATGTTGCAGTTTTCTGCCAGTCCCGTTCAAGTTTCCCTGGCTTTAAGAACACAAGAAGAACAATAGTTTTTGTTAAGAAGGCATTGTTATATAAGGAGAAATTTCTGGTAAAGTGGATTTTGAAAGCAAGTAGGTTGCCCTTCCAAGTTCTCAGTGAAGCACAATCCTTTGCTAAAGAGCATGGGTTAATCTAAAGCAGTCTATTTCTAAATGTTAGACTTCTGCTAAAAATCCCTGTATTTGCTGTTAGGCAAAAGTCACTCAGACAGTGAAGTACGATTGTGTGTGATTATTTTTTTTTTGAGACAGAGCCTCAAGCTATCCCCCTGGGTAGAGTGCCATGGCATCACAGCTCATAGCAACCTCCACCTTCCGGGCTCAAGCGAGTCTCCTGCCTCCGCCTCCCAAGTAGCTGGGTTCACAGGCGCCCGCCACAACGCCCGGCCATTTTTTGGTTGCAGCCATCATTGTTGTTTGGTGTCCTGGGCTGGGGATATGAACCCGCCACCTTAGGTGTACGTGGCTGGCGCCTTAGCCGATTGAGCCACAGGCACTGAGCCTGTGTATGATTATTTTAAAGCACACTCATTTTTATTTGGTTTTGAGTATTAGAACCATCACTTGGTAATTAGAAATCATGAGATC
>CAUYQV010027904.1:0-28600 GCA_963574575.1 Galagoides demidoff | reverse complement strand
GGTCCCAGCTACTTGGGAGGCTGAGGCAGGAGACTCGCTTGAGCCCAGGAGTTGGAGGTTGCTGTGAGCTGTGATGCCATGGCACTCTGCCCAGGGGGATAGCTTGAGGCTCCGTCTCAAAAGAAAAAAAAATGTGTGAATTGGAGCTATAGGACCTCACTGTCCAATGGGATAGGTAGCCCCAAAGCTAGGAACTTGGGAAGCCATGCCAGTCTTGGTCACAGGCTCTGGGGAAGGGGCAGGTCCTAGAAAATCAGACAGTCCTGCACAAGGCTGAGTTGTGACTGGGCCCTAGTTGTGTATGGAGGGTCAGGTTGCTGGAGATGAGTGGCTGGCAGATAATCCTAGTTGGTGCTGGCTTTCTGTGGTCAGGAGAACTGCCCCTTCAGCCTTGACCTCTGCTCCTATAATCATGGCTATATTTTATCTTTGGCAAGTTCATCCCCTGGCATTTGGCAGGACAGGGAGGGGGAAAGGGATTGCTTGCTTCTCCTTCTCTCTGCTGTTCCTTGTATTCTAGTCTATTTAGTAGCTCCCCACCCTGCCCTACCCCACACACCCCTACACAGTTTGGCCTCTTTTTCTCTGCATTGCAGTCTGCTTTACTTATTCTTTTCTTCTTCTCCCTAGCTGTTCTGCCTGTTTGGGGGTGGGAGTAGGACCTGGGCTCCCCACATTACCCTCCTCAGTCTTCCACATTCCAGATGTCTTGCAGCTTCTCATCATGTCTCCCTGAGCTCAGCACTTATTTATCTAGGAGGGCAGCCTGAGAGTCAAGGGCAGTGGGCTACCTGGGCATCAGGGGCCTGTGAGTGTCTATCTTAGAGAAGGAGGAAATAAAGGGTGGAGGACAGAGTTATGGCCTAGCTATGTTAATGGAAGCTCAGGTATTTGGCGTGTGACACAAGTCAGGCAGGGGTCAGTCAGGATCAGAGTAAAAAGATATGGGCTTTGTGAGGGACTTGGGAAGAAACTGAAGTAAAAGGATGCTCCTGATGGTTCATGCCTGTAATCATAGCACTCTAGGAAGCATAGGCTGGAAGATCCCTTGAGCTCAGGAGTTTGAAACCAGCCTGAGCATGAGTGAGATCCTGTCTTCTACTAAAAATAGAAAAATTAGCTAGTCCTTGTGGTGGGCACTTGTAGTTCCAGCTCTTCAGGAGGCTGAGACAGGAGGATCACTTGAACCCAAGGAGTTTGAGATTGCTGTGAGCTATGATGCTATGGCATTCTAGGCGGGGCAACAGAATGAGACTCTGTTTAAAAGAAAGGAGACTGGGTGCGGTGGCTTCTGCCGGTAATCCTAGCACTCTGGGAAGCTGAGGTGGGTGGATTGCTTGAGTTCATGAATTCAAGACCAGCCTGAGCAAAAGCAAGACCCTATCTCTACTAAAAAATAGAAAAATTGAGGCAAAAGGATTGCTTGAGCCCAACTTGGAGGTTGCTGTGAGCTGTGACGCTATGGCACTCTACCCAGGGTGACAGCTTGAGATTCTGTCTCAGAAAAAAAAAAGAAAAGAAACGAAAGAAAGGAAAGAAAAAGACACTCTGTCCACATTTTGTCCCTCCCCATCCCTGAGATAAGCACCTTCAAGGAGAGGTCCAAAAACAAGAGTGTGGAGGAAGAACAAAACTATCCTGTTAAAAATGGTCCCTCTCCTTTCCTGCCTAGTGAACTGACTCCCTTGTGCAGCCAATGTAGGTCAGCAGGGATCAACAAATAGGGTCCTTTATCCAGATCCTTTAGGAGAGATGTGAGGTCAGATCATTGTCCTACAGGGAATTCACAAAGAACAAGATGCTATATTATCAAAGGAGGAGGATTTGAGTTATGATAAAATATTTCCTGTCTTCCACACTTTTGTTTTGAATGCAGCTCACCTTTTTCCATGGATTTATTAGCAACATGTTACAAAACTGATTTCCTGTCCTATAATATGTCAGCTACAAGGAAGCTCAGAAGCAATTGGATTCTGCTCCTGGATTCCTTGTGTATAGAATTTGGTGGAAAGACTTAACAGCTGGGAGCTGGAATAATCTAGAGATATCTCCAGTCACATGTGTAGCTGTTGGCTGGGACTTTAGCTGTGTCCCATAGCATAAACAGGGGCAGTGTGGATGTGGGCGCTCTCCATGTGGCCTGGGCTTCCTCACAGCATGGTGTCTTAAGGGTAGTAGGAGTCTGTCATACAGTGACAGCTCAAGGCGCCAGAAACAAGCGTACTAGCAAATAAGGTGGAAGTTGCCATTATGCTTTCTAGCCCACCCTCAAAAGTAAGGCAGTGTCACTTGTGCTATATTCATTGGCTGTGACTGTGGTCACAAGGCCACCCAGATTCAAGGGGAAGGGCCATAAACCCTACCTATCAGTTGGAAGAAGTGTCAAAGAACTTGTGGCTGTGGAGGTCAGGAGGCTGAGGGGGAGCCAGGCACTCTTGAAAGCTAAGCTTAATTAGCAGTGGCTCTAAACTGAATAGTCTTTTTTTTTTTTTTTGAGATGGAGTCTCACTGTGTCACCCTCGGTAGAGTGCCATGGTGTCACAGCGCACAACAACCTCAACCTCTTGGGCTTAAGCGATTCTCTTGCCTCAGCCTCCCAAGAAGCTGGGACTATAGGTACCCACCACAACGCCTGGCTGTTTGTTGTTGTTGCTGTTGTTGCAGTTGTCATTGTTGATTTTAGCAGCCCCGGGCAGAGTTTGAACCCTCCAGCCTCACTGTATGTGGCCAGCGCCCTACCCACTGAGCTACAGGCACTGCCTAAATAGTCTATATTATAATAGGTGCTTATACCCTCAAGAGGTCTCATAAATTATATGGGAGCAAAAGGAAGCAGAGAGCTAAAATTGGGCCAGGGTAAAAGAAATAGAGCTGTTAAACAAATATGGATTTTATGAAAAATAGAAAATATCAAAGAACTGCTCTCTGTGTGAGCTTGTCAAGTGTGGGAAGGACTGAGGAAGAATTGAGTGGTGGGATCAGATGGGTTTAGGCTGTCCTGCATTAAGAGGGAAGCAGGTAATAAAGAAGTCTGGCAATCTGTCTGCCACCATCCTTTGCCTGCCATTTTCAGGGAGATCTGATAACCCTTCATCTCTCTAGGCAACAATATTTTCGCTGTTGGCTCAGCGCCTGTGGCTCAAGCCGCTAAGGCGCCAGCCACATACACCTGAGCTGGCGGGTTCGAATCTAGCCCGTGCCGCCAAACAACAATGATGACTGCAAACAAAAAATGGCCGGGCATTGTGGTGGGTCCCTGTAGTCTCAGCTACTTGGGAGGTGGAGGCAGGAGACTTGCTTGAGCCCAGGAGTTGGGAGGTTGCTGTGAGCTGTGATGCCAAGGCACTCTACCCAGGGCCTCAGCTTGAGGCTCTGTCTAAAAAATATATATATATTTTCACTGTTGCCTTACAAATAATTTTTTTCAATATACAAATATCTTTATATGGTATAAATCTAGGAAGTCAATCCATTTCCTAAAGTATGGAAAAAATAAGAAATTACTTCAATACTTACTGTTCATGCCCTACCCCCAGGTGTGGATTTAAATATCCAGAATGGATAGTGTTGTGACTGGAAGGGGCTGGGTACATCTTCAGGGCCCTGGGTTCCCATTATCCTAGTCTCTAACCTCTGAATGGAGAGTTTGACTTCTAATTTCATGCTAGGAGTTTCACAGGCAATGTAATTGTATTTGCCTCTGCCTTTGATCTGCTATTTGATCTGCTATTTCATTGTGGGTTGACTAGGAGACAGATAGAAACATGGTGGAAAAACATGATTTTATTTTGCTTTGGAATTGGCAGTTATTATTTTCTGTGGCTCCCTTAACATGACGCACCTTCCCTAAATCTGAAATCTAATCTTTTCCACTTTTGAAAATTCAAAAGGCATGTGTACCTTCTGGCCCGCTTTTCTCTTGCCTCATGAAGATTTCATTTTCAGAAAGGCTTGGGGGCATGATGCTCAGGTTTTAGATCTCAATGCAAATCGAAGTCCCAAAGTTAGTGGAGAACTGTGACATACCTGCCCCTTTCCTGACCTCACCCCCACTTCCCAGGATGTACCTGTTTTACCCTAGCCTCCCTTGAGGTAATTTTGAGTCTTCAGGACCAAGTCCTTCTATGCTGGAAACCAAAGAAACCCAGATTTAGCAGGAACCTTATAGGTCAGAACTAAGCACCGTTCAAGTGGTGGATCCTGAAATAAGCCGGCTAGGTCACTACATCAGATTGTGCAGTTGTATGTTGCACAGAGATCCCCCCGGAGACAGGGAGTGAAGGCTGGAATTCAGACCCAGGGGCACCTTTCTCACAAAGTCACTCAGTAGGCTATTGGCACCTCTGTTCTTAGGGCAAAGGAAAAACAGATTCTGTCTCTGATCACAAAGAAAAGAAAAGGTGACATGGGACATGACAGAGGTCAAAGGGTATCTTGGAAGCCCAGTAGATCAGCCTAAGGCTGCAGACCAAGCCAGTGTTGACAGCAGCTTGTTGAAACAGTAGGCCCATATACTTGCTTTGTTTTGTTATCTCTCATCTGCAGGATCTGGTGTTTGTAAGTTACTGGGTCCCTCCTAGGCTTTACCTGGAGTGAAAGAAAAATAAAAGAGATAGGGATGTCTCCCTACCTGTATATCTCATTTAGCTAGCAAAGCTGATTTGTTTTCTCGTGGGGGAGTGGGTTTCTTTGGTTATGAATGTGAAACCTATAAGGTATGTTGTTAGCTGTAGGCCTTTATGTACTTGATGTATGTGTTTGAGTATAAGACCCTAACAGTTGCTACATGGGGTTTGGCACCCTAACAAGCTACCTATGAACTCAAATATACATTGACTTGTAATAGATGAGGATAATTTGCATTAAAAAGTAGAGGATTGGGGCCTGACGGGTGACTTATGCCTGTAATTCCAGCACTTTGGAGGCCGAGGTGGGTGGATTGTCTGAACTCACAGGTTTGAGACCAGCCTGAGCCAGACTAGGCATTGTGGCCAGCACCTATACTCCCAGCTACTTGGGAGGCTGAGGCAAGAGAATCGCTTGAGCCCAAGAGTTTGAGGTTGCTGTGAGCTTTGATGCCATGGCACTCTACCGAGGGTGACAAAGTGAGACTCTGTCTCAAAAGAAAAAAAAAGTAGAGGATCACTCAGAGGCAACAATTCCCAGTCAAAATTAAACAGTTTCAGAGAGGAACCCTAGTGTCAGCAGTGGGCTGGTTAGGAGGTATTTGGGAGCCTTCTTTTTTTTTTTTTTTTTTTTTTTTTTGAGGCAGAGCCTCAAGCTATCCCCCTGGGTAGAGTGCCATGGCATCACAGCTCATAGCAACCTCCAACTCCTGGGCTCAGGCCAGTCTCCTGTCTCAGCCTCCCAAGTAGCTGGGACCACAGGCGCCTGCCACAACACCCGGCCATTTTTTGGTTGCAGCCATCATTGTTGTTTTGGCGGGCAGGCTGGGGATTCAAACCCACCACCTTAGGTGTACGTGGCTGGCGCCTTAGCCGATTGAGCCACAGGCACCGAGCCTGGGAGCCTTCTTAATAATCTTTTTAGAGGAGTATACTCTTCATTTTGGAGCAGGGCTGTATTGCTACTGGAAATTCCACTGATACATTGAAAGGCATATATATATATATATATATTTGAGACATAGTTTCATTCTGTTGCCCTGGGTAGAGTGCCATGGCATCATAGCAACCTCAAACTGCTGGGCTCATCGCCTTGCCTTGACCTCCAAAGTAGCTGGGACTACAATCATGCACCACCAAGCCTATTTTTCTATTTTTTCTATTTTTGGTAGACACTGGGTCTCACTTTTTCTCAGGCTGGTCTTGAACACCTGAGGTCAGGCAATTCACCGACCTCAACCTCCAAGAGTGCTCAGGTACAAGTGTGAACCACTGCCCCTGGCCTGAAAGGTATTTTTGGAGGGAAGCCATAACTGTCCTCTCTCCTTAGAAGGGCACATTTAGATAATTTATTCTTCCCTTAAACCAGAGTATAGGCCAGTAGCCCTAAATTTATTCCCCTTATTCCCTGCTTCTTTCCACACTTTGAGTAATGTGAGTTGGGTATATTAAAGGAATATCCTTTGAAAGGACATTAGTTACATTATGGTGCCTGGGAATTCTCAAAGTTTTACTCTTCTAAACACTTCCATGTTTTTTTTTTAACTTAAAAAAATTAATTTGTATGTCTTACAAAGGTACGTTTGCCCAAAGTTTATGAAGCCAAAATAGTATGTAAAGGTTTGGTACAAAAAAGCAGTTCCATACCAGTTTCTTCTGGTAGATACCATCGTATTTTTAAATACTATGTAGATATAGCCTTCTTTTAAATAATCCATGCCAACTATGATCCCTTTACCTCCTAGGGTGGTGGAGGATTTCAGATCTCTGTACCAAACTTTCCCTCCCCCATTCTCACTATAGCACCAGATCACAATATGGTATTACATTCATATCCAGTGTTTACTTTCTAACCACATATACGTGGTTCAATGCTGAGGCAAATGAGCTTCAGTGATTACATTTTCTTTCTTGTAAGATTTTTTTCCCCCTAGAGTTAATAATTGCCTCTTTTTTTTCATTTGCCTAATTTTCTTTGACGTATGACTAACTTTCTCACACTTTCCAACCTCTGTACAAGTCATCTTTGGACAATTTCCTAAACATGTTAAAATCTTGACCATCTGCAAAGAGGCTGATGTTTTTTGTTTTGTGTTTCTTTTTTTAAATCTTCATTTTCTTTATGTCTGAAACCTTTTGTGAAGAGTTTCCATTTCGTTTTATTTTCTTGAACTTTGAACTTTTGCTTTTCTTTTTATGAAATGTGGTGGGAGTTTTCAAATGGGGTGTTGTATTCTGATAGAAAATTGCATCTGTACCACCCAGATGTCAAGAGCTGAGAAATGAATCCAGAGTTTCTGATTCTTGATATTTTGCTTAAATGAAACTTTCACCATTTTTCCTAAACAGCAACTTTTCAGAACTAATGACTGTTACTCCTTCAAACCTTGGAACTATCCAGTGTTAGTAAATTTTTATCCTCCTCTCCCCCCCCAGAACTGATTCTACATTTTTTAGAAATAAAGGTTACTTTAAAAATAATTAATTGGTCCTCCCCCAGGCCATTTACTGCAGGATTCATGCCCCTTATTTATGTTCATCTCACATAGCCTTTTATTTGTGTTCAGTCATTTACAAGTCTGCCTTTCCACCTAGATTGTAGATTATTTGAGGGCTGGGGTGTCTTTTTCAACAACACATTTTTGTACTTTTGGATTCCCCTAGTTCCTAACCCAGTGCCTTGCTCTTACAAGCTCTCCATCAATGTATGTTAAATTCTAAAAAGTGGACAAATAAAGTTAGTCTTCTCCATTCAAGAGCCCTAACCCGTGCTAACTTTCAAATCCTGTCTTGCTAGAGAGTGCCTTGTAAACCCTTTGAAAGGTGGGGACTGTGCGGCAGGCCTACCCCCCTTGCCAGAGCTGCTTCCGCAGGTTGCCCCTAGGAACAGCTGCCCAAGTTCTCGGTTGCGCAGACTGGTGCGCTGAAGACGTGATACCATGCTGACCAATGCAGGAGTCCAAGAACCTGAGGTCGTTTCTCAGTATTAAAATCTGTTCTGTGTTTCCAAGAGGGGTGACTCGGGGCCGCACTTTCACCAGGGGCGGCCTCCCCTCCTCTCTGGGCCTGGGGTCAGCGTGGCCCGTGGCGGGGGTTGGGGCTCGGGAGGGAGCGTCCCCGACCGCCTGAGAACGCCCGGGCGGCCGCCTCGGTCAGGCCTGCGGCTCCGCGGTCCCACCGCCGGGGGCAGCGCAGCCCGCGCAGCCGGGCCAAGATGGCGGCCGGCGCGCAGTCGCGCGGGCTGCCCGCTCCGGGGCAAGAGGCGGCGACAGCTCCTGCAAGCCGGCGTGCAGAGTGTTCCCAGGCGGGAAGCCGCTCCTCTTCAGCCCACTGGGTCCCAGAGGGCCCGGTCCTGTCGCTCTCCCAGACAGGCCCCCAGCCCGGAGCCCTACCTGGACGGGCCCTAAAGGGATATTTTGTCACTTAATAACCTGAGACGCCTGTTAGGAAGAGGTCGGGACAGAGTCTGTCTGGGATAAGGACTGGGGGAGAATGGCTGCTGGACTAGACTTGGTGGACAGAGGACCAGTGGGTACTATTCACTGGGTGCAGGCCTCACATTTGCCCTTGGGACAAATGTGGTGTTCAGTTGTACAATACCGGTAACCACAGATACACCTTCATGCCCAATTAAGACACAGGGCCCAAAGCTCCTGAAATCAGGAATGTCCTGGAGAGCCTGGTACATCTAATTGTGCAACCCATAGTATTCTCCACTAAATGTAGTAAGGGGTACAGAATGTTTGCAGCCCCTCACATTTGCTCTAAAATCGTATGAATGCACTATAGGGGGCAGTTCTCCTAAAACACTGAAGTCCAATTTACCAAAAATGGCATTGATGAAAGTAATGTATTCTGAGTGATCACCCTTAGGGTTCAGGTTGAGAGGTGAGTTCCCCCAAGGAAGCAGCTGAAGCATGTAGAATCACACTGGTAGAAGTATCCAGAAATGCTTCCCTATTAACCTTGGTAAACTGAACTGACACCTCCCATTGGTTCAAGGTTCCACCCAAAGTTTGCACCTTGCTTATCAGCTCCGCACTAGAGGATGTGAACTTTTTGGTTTTGTTTTGGGGAAATAAAATAATTCTGCATAACATTTACATGGACTTTATTCTTATGGAAAACACTTCCTCCACCCGCCCTAGGCAGTAGCCTACCAGCCTTTCTTTCCTTTTGCGCCCCTCTTTTAATTACTTCTCTCTAGGCCGAGTTTAGGCAGCCCCCAGCATTTTGTTCAAGTACAGCAATAAACTCAAGGCTGGGCCAGAGTCTCTGTGGTCCTGACCTTCCCGTAGCAAGTCTTGAGCCTGGAGGACCTTTTTTTTTTTTTTGGCCCCGGGCCAGGTTTGAATCTGCCACCTCCAGTATATGGAGCCCATGCCCTACTCCTTAGAGCCACAGGCACGGACCCCAGAGGGCCCTCTTGGTCCCCTGACAAGGGCCAAGGACACAGCTTGGTATGTTTTCTCCCCTCTGCATGGACACTTGGTACTTTTCAGACAGTGTGTTTCACCTAAAAACATACAAGAAAAAGTTCAAAGCAGTCAATTGGAGCTAGGCTGTCTTTAGCTTGGGGTCGTCCTTCCACAGAGACAACCATTCACTTTTTCTTTTTTTTTTTTTTTTTTTTGAGAGTGTCTCACTCTGTTGCCCTCCATAGAGTGCCGTAGTGTCATAACTCACAGCAACCTCCAACTCCTGGTCTCAAGTGATCCTCTTGTCTCATCCTTCTGAGCAGCTGGGACTACAGGCCCCCACCACAGCAACCAGCTTGTTTTTAGAGATGGGGCTCGCTCTTGCTCAGGCTGGTCTCAAACTTCTGAGCTCAAAGGATCCTCCTCCCTTGGCCTCCTAGAGTGCTAGGGTTTACAGGCGTGAGCCACCTTGTCCCACCCCAACTATTCGACTTCTAAATTGTAGGCCACATCCACGGGTTACCCCTGACCTAGTGCCTACGGAATCCTCTCCTAGCACCAGCTTGGATGGCCAGGGCACCTAAGCTGCACCCACCTCCAGCCCTGATGGGGGGGGGGCGGGCACAGTAACCTTAAACAGCAGGACAGGCGACCAGCCTAGCTGGTTCAGTGATGACTCGCTGGAGACAGCCGCTTCGGGCAGCAGGCCCCATCTGCAACACAGCTGAACGCAGCCCGGGGCATGAGCAGACTGCGGTGGGCCCCAGACAGCCTTAGCCTTAGGATCCCCAAGGTACAGGGCAAAAGGGTGGGACCTGACTGCCCAGTCCTAAGGGCTGCATGGGAGACCCAGGAGACCTCTGTCAGGTGTTGGGGGAGTGGCCTCAAAGCCAGGCCCAGAGTAAGGTTGTACTGAGGGGTCTTGGAGCCTCAGGAGGCTTGAGCCCTCAAGACCTCCTGCTTTGGAGGTAAAGGCGCTCCTGTGCCGAACAAGCATCGAGGAACTGCAGTACCTAACCCTCGGGTTCCAAAGTCAGAGATGGCCCAGCGTTGCTGGTGGGCTGGGGAAGGACGGCTCTTCGCGCAGACCCAGGTGCACTAAGGTTGCTTGCCCGCCGGCTGTGCTGCCTCACCCCCGACCCCCCACGCGTCGCCCGCGGCGCAGAATTTAGGCAGCTCCAGCCACCGTCCCTGACCTGCTGAGCCCGCCCGACCCCTCTTCGGTTTCACAAAGGCCGGGTGCGGCCAGGGCCGACCAGGAACGGCCAGGATCCTCTGATCTTTAATTACTCTCGGATCCCCTACCCTCCCCCCACCCCATCGCCAGCTTCCAACCCTTTAATCAATTTCACGATATTAAATATTAATTTCCCGCCAGCCACGCTTTCTCGGAGGAGGGGGAGGGGATGGGCAGGGAAGCTCCGCTGAAGAAATGGCTTTACAGGGTGTGACCAGGATAGCAGGGCGCGGAGAACGCGCGGACTCTAAGTGACCTGTGCCAGGAACTCGGAGCCACTGGGTTTGCGCTCTGCTGCTGAGGAACTTAGCGAGTTATGAACACCGGAGTGCAGGCCTCCGGGAGTAAACAGTGAGGTGCGTTAAGAGTCCCTATGTGCTAGGCGATCGCCTTCTGCTCTGCGCCCCCCCTCCAGCTGCAAGTCAGCCTCACGCGGGCCCGCGGCGCGCTGCGATGATGGATCGCGCCTGGCGGGGGTGATTTGGTGTTGATCGCACATTATCACTGGCAGGTTGGACTGGTTGCTGATGGACGATTTCTAGCGGCGGCGGCAGCATAGTCTTCAGACACAGCGCAGGGACTTGCTGGTTCTGCTAGGATCTCCTCCCTCCCCCGACCACCCGCCGCCCTACTTCCAGGCTTCACGAGGGTCTGAGAGTCTAAAGTGGGGTCTCCTCATGCCCAAGGCCGTCTGCCCCCTCTGGATCCTGGGGTGGGTGGAAGGCTCAGCGAGTAAGGGAGCCAGGACGCCTCTCCCACTTCCTCCTTCCCTTGTCGCCTGCTTTCCCCGCTTCCTGCCACCCCATCAAGACCTGGAGGGCCTAGAACACCCCGTCCGCGATATTACGGCGGCCCAACCTTGGCCGTGGGGGCGCGGACTTCTCCGCCTCTAGACTCCCGACCCTCTTCCTGGGTTCACAGCACGCGGCGCTGCGGTGCGCCCCTCCTCGCCTCTTTTTCTAAAGTGCCTGCAGATACAAAAGCAGTTTCGTAATGCCTTCCGTCTGCGAGAGCCGAAGGACCTTGGCTGACCTTTCGGAAACTGATTGCAACTGCCTGTTAACAGCCCGTACTGACCGCACTGAGCGGAGCGGAGGACAATCATTTAAGTGACAGACGGCGAGGTGGCCCAGGCTCGGGCGAGAGGCCTGGTTAAGCCTGCCCCGCCCCTCCCCTCTCCTGGTCCCCCCCCCCAGCTACTCCCCCAGCCTCGGGCGCACTGCGGGCCGTGGCGGGCGCCCGGGCGGGTGGGGAGGGCGCGCTGCGCGCTCGCGCCTGTATGTGTGAGAGAAGGGGTGTGTGTGTGTGTCCGCGATTACGGCCGACGGGTTAACCCTTTGCCGAGCAGCCGGCCCTTTTGAGGCCGGGTGCTGCTGACTTAATCTGCCATCTGCAAAAGAGGAATAAAAGGGCCGCCTCCTCCGACTTTCCCTAATGGGTAAACTGTACCCTCTTAGCGTGTCCCGGCCTGCGTCCCTGCTGCCGCCGGGGAAAGATCCCGACCCTCGGCTCTTCTGCTGCGGCCCTGGATCCCCTCCCTGAGCGCCCCTCCCTCCGCACAGATACAGACACAAGGACTAGCACAGGGACAGCATGAGGGGTCCAAAGGCTCCTACAGACTCGCGGTGAAGTGGACGTGGGTGTTCCCAGTGTTTTCCATTAGGGAAACTGAAGAAAGGTGGGAGGTGGGCCTGAAGCAAAAAGATGAGGTGGGGGAGGGGAGGCTGGTGACAGGGCACCTCGGGCTTCGCTTGCTCTCTCGGGAGAGATCGCCAGCTGCTCTCCAACAGGCAGCGCCCTGAAATCTATTTAAAGAGAGGGAAAGGGGAGGAGAACAAAGGGGGAGGGGGGGCGGTGAGCGGAGCCTGGGCGAGAGCGAGCGAGCAGGGAGGATCCGCTGCTCCGCGGGCACATCAAGCGCTCACATCTGTACACTTCGCGATCGATGGGGAGAATGGATAATATTTGTCAGCTGCAGACCTTTCTCTTCCCGGTTCCTGGGGAGGGGAGGGGGCGAGGTAGGGGGAGGGGCGGGCAGGCTAGGCAGGAGAGGCCGCCTCAAGGACAGCACGCTTCCCGCTGCAGCCACACGGAAACCCAGAGCCATGAAAGCCAGGGGATTTTTCTCTTATTATCATTATTAATTATTTTTTATTATTCCACAGCAGCCAGCGAACGCTCGGCGGTGCCCCTCCCCCTCCCTTTGTTGATTCTCAGCTGCGAGCGTGGCGGGCCCAAGCAGCAGCCGCCGCCGCCGCCGCCGCCGCCGCCGCAGCCGAGCACTATCTGCTCTTGCGCCCTCGGTCGCAGCTGCGGCCCAGGAAGCCGGGACTGCGTCCCCGCCCCCGCCCCCCACGGCGCGACAGCCCCCCCCCCCCCGCCGCCTCCAGCCACGAGGCCAGCCCAGCATCTCCACCGCCTCTCGCTGCGGCTCCGCGTCCCCAACGCAGAGCAGTGGAGCTGGCTGCCGCGGCCAGGAATCTCAGGCCGCACGGGGGCCTTTGCCACGCCCCCCACCCGCGGCTGCACTCTGATGCCGCGGTCCCCACACATGGTCTTCATTTTGTACACTAGCGGCGTGCTTCCTCTCGTCTCCTCTCCTCGGGGCTTTTCAGAGCAAGGAGGGAGGTTGAAAGGAAGTTAGAAACCCATAGAGCCCAGGGGAAAGGGGAAAAACCCTCGCTCTCAATCTGAGCTTCGGAGGCTGAGGGGATCGCCCCGCAGGGGGTGGGGCAGAATCTGGGTGCCCTCCCCTTCCTTGGGTGCGGGAAGGGCTAAGGGAGGGGTAGCGGTCGGGGGAGCGACAGCACGTTTGCTTTCGTTAGTTCCCTTGCCTGCTCACACTGGCCAAGGTAGCACTGACTTCGCACCCTCGGAACAGCAGAGCCCGGGAGCAGATAGGACAGCGGTCATCAAATGAGACCAAAGACACCTCATTGGGCTAGCTCCCTGGGCCTTTGCTCCCTCCCCCAGGTTGAAAGCCGGGAGCCGACGCCCCACAAACCCTGGGTCCGGGCCCACTGTCGAGGCGGAGTGCAGAAGGCTCTTTGGGAGTTTACTTGCAGCCTGGCGCACCCCCCCCCCGCACCCCCCGTCGTCCGGCGATTCCGGGTCAGCCTGCGGCGGCGTCCCCAACTGCTCCGCGGTCCTGGGCAGGGCAGGAAGCTGGCACGGCCGCCGGCTGGGCAGGCGCCACTTGGCCGGGCCGCCTGCTCGCTGGAACTCGCGCAGCACCTTCGCGCCGAGTCGAGTTCTCGGGTTTTCGGCCGGGTCATCCTGAGCGGCTCCCTACCCCCCCTTTGTCCGTCGGCCTCTCTCGGAAGTCTCGTCTCCTCCCTCCCTCTCGGCTTTCCCCTTCCTTAGTCTGTCTCAGGAGCTCCGTAACGCAGTCAACCGCCCTTCCCGAGATTCAAAAAGAAGTTTTGTGTTTCCCCGGGGGTAGCAGCCTAATGCTTCCCTTGTTTTCCGGAACAAAGCAGACATTCAGTGGGGAGGAGACAGGCGCTGACTCCCTCCCCTCCCCGCAGCACCCGGCACCCCTGCAGGTTCAGAACGCTTGCTTCGGGGCCCGAGTGGCCTGGGGGTGTGGTGGGGGCCCTCTTTCCCCAGGCTCGGCCACAAAAGCCTCCCCCGGTAGTCAAGGAGAAAGCGACGTGGTGTTTGGGTGAGGTTCCCAGTCCGGGCGGGGAGGGCGCACACGCGGCTGTTTACAATGTGTCTGTGCTGCTGGAAGCTCACCCACCGCCGCTTGACAGCGTGAGGCACCCGCAGGCTGCCAGCTCAGAGGAGGTGCGCAGCAGCCAGCCCTTCGGCACCCGGCCCCGAGGCCTCCGCAGCGCGGGTGCCACGGCGCGTTGGGAAGCTCGAGTTCTCCAATCTCCTCCTGCCCACAGACCCCCTCCACCTAACAATGGCCTGGATTGGGTAGTGTGTCTAAGGTATTGAGGGGAGGGTGAAGAGCTCACTAGGGGAGTTTGAGGCAGTTGACGACTCGCCTGGATTCTGAGCATATATCCCATCCCCTTCCAGGGCTAAGTTCTCCAGCCCGTGTGAGCTCTGGATTCCACTCTCGAAACTTGGAGGTGCTTCTCGCTGGATGGTGCCCAGCAGCCCCATCTGCCTCTGTCCACCCCTGCCCAGTCCCCCGGGGCTTGTGGGAACATTGCACTAGCTGCACCCACGCGCGCCCGGCTTTCTGGCCCGCGGAGTTCTGCATTAGATCCCGCTGCAGCTCTTCCCCTCTCCCGGGCCTGTGGCCGGTCCCCGGCGCCTCCAGCGCTGCCTGAAACTTGATCCCGTGTCGGAAGGATGGTGTGTAAACACCGGGCGCGCTCCGAGACCTCGCGGGAGGGGCCAAGCGAGGGCCTCCTGGGCAGATCCGAGGCCCTGCGTCCCTGCATGCCTGCTCGCCCCGGGCACGATCGGAGGGGCCCCAGCCTCAACTCTGTCTTCCCAGTTGGTTCAGCTAATTGGAGCCGCCGCCGCCACCACGGCGGCGGCCTGACCTCTTGTTGAATTTTCTAGATCGTAACCGTTCAGTGGTGGCTGCTTGCGGCTCCCCTCCCCCTCCCTCAGCGGTTATCTCAGGCGGCAATTTGGTGGTGAGGACCATCCCTCCACTGACCCTAGCCTGAGGCTCCGCGTTCACCCCAGCGGTTCTGAGAGTGTTGTTCTTAGGGGATTGGGAAGGGAGGTAGAGTCTTATCGGAACTCTGAGGCTTGTGGTACTATCCAGGGGAATCTTCTCGGCAGAAAGCCATGTCCTCTGTGTCTTGCACCAGGGAGTAGTGACAGTACCAGAGGGGCTCCAAGAACAACTCTACTAACAACTTCTATTCCTTCCAGGAAAACATTATAGAAGGGTGGGGTGGTGGGAGACAGGAAGGCACCCCCCCCACTCCCAATTCCTGTTAGCACTCAGGCATTTGGGACTTGGTGTGTATGTTCTTCCTGTGGCAGAGCTCTCCTATATCTTGGGCCTAGCCCACCCAAACACCACAACTTCCCCCTCTTGGTTTGGAGTACCAGGTGGGTCTGGCGTGACATGTCACCCTCACTGGGTTGTGGAGGTACAGCTCCCCCAAGCTGGATGATTCTAAGCTGTTGCTGGAAGCTCTCCCCTTCCCTCCAGCCTCTTGTCTCCCTTGGCTCACATCTCCTGCCCTAGCCACACATCTGTGTTAGGTGCGGACTGTCCTATGTACAAACTGTCAGGTCTGTGCGGGTCTGGAGGAGGCCCAGAGTTTGACCCAGTGGCTGAGGTGGCAAGAAGTGAATACCCTGATAGTGCTGAAGGACTCTGGAAGACCCTGTTGATGATGCTAGAGTGGTTGCCCAGTATCCAGCATTTCCTTAGAACACCTTTTCCTCTGAGTAGAATTTTTGTTAGCGGATTTTACAGGCCCAGGGTCCAGTCTTGTGAAAGTAGCTGCACCACCCCCCCCAACTCCCAGGGGAGTAACTATCCAGGGGACCTGTAGCAGCCAGCAGCCAGAGATCATCTGCTTTTCCTGTGATGGTTCTGAGAAGGACACCTCCCTTTGATGGGTTTCTGACAGCTGTTAGGGAACAAAAAGTGGAGGCCACAGGTTCATTAACTGTCATTTTCCAGCACCTCTTTCACTTCTTTTACCCAAATTATCACTATGGGGTTTTCCTGAGGTGTTCTCTCCATCTATTTATAACCAGAGCAAGATTTCTAACTCAATCCATATTGATTTAAGCTCTGATAAAAAAGGAATCTATAACATTGTCATAACTTGGTGTCTAGGATGGTACCTCAGTAAGTCCAGTTCACATAGATTTTGGCATCTAAAATCTTCAGGCCCTTCCAATCAGATAACCTAAGTGTGTTTCCCATTGTCAGCTTCTTTTTTCCTTCCTTAGTGGTTGAATCCTCTCACAGATGTCTATTCTTCTTCACCCCTACCCTATCAGTCTGTGAGAACCTTATTTCTGTTTAGTATATTACTGTGTTTTGATAAAGGAGAGAGTAATGTGTGTTTCTCTTTAGGCCTGAAATGATAATTATGCATACTGGGAGTTTGCTCTTGTCCTGGCTGTTTAACAGACAATCTGGATTCTGGTTCTGGAGCAGGAATACTCAATGTCTTGTCCTCTTTCCCCTGTCACCACCCAGCCAATACCAGGCTCCTAGGTGGGTCACAGAGCCTGAGGATTTCTGTTCTGAAGGCTGGGGATACCTTAGAAGACCTTACAACTTAGAGCCTGGTATCAAGCATTCACATTTCTTTCTTTTCTTTCTTTTTTTTTTTGTGAGTTGTGGTGTCACAGCTCACAGCAACCTCAAACTCTTGAGCTTAAGAGATTCTCTTGCCTCAGCCTCCCAGGTAGCTAAAACTACAGGCTCCCACCACAATACCTGGCTATTTTTGTTGTTGTTGTTGTTGTAGTTGTCATTGTTGTTTGGCAGGTGCCAGCCTGGATTTGAACCCACCAGCCCTGGTGTATGTGGCCAGTGCCCTAGCCACTGAGCTACAGGCGCCGAGCCAAGCATTCATGTTTCTTTTACTATGCCAAAAATATCCTGAGCAGGCCGGGTGAGGTAGCTCATGCCTATAATCCCAGCACTTTGGAGGCTGAGGTAGGTGGATTGCCTGAGCTCATGAGTTGGAGACCAGCTTGAGCAAGATTGGGACCTTGTCTCTTAAAAGCAGGCTGGGCATTGTGGTGGGTGCCTATAGTCTCATCTACTTGGGAAGCTAAGGCAAGAGAATCACTTAAGCCCAAGAGTTTGAGGTTGCTGTGAGCAACTGCCATGGTACTCTACCAAAGGCGACAAAGTGAGACTCTGTCTCAAAAAAAAAAAAAAGACAAAAATATCCTGAGCCATTGGAATTCTTGTTCCATCTCCCCATGAAGGTATGCCAAAAGTTCCCCATAGGGCCTTGGTGATGGATGTCTTGAGGTCAGGGAAGGAGCCATCACGGTGGGAAGAGCCAAGCCTCAGACTCAAACCAAACCAAAGTGCAAACAGCAATCACCCCCCTAAAAGCAATTCTATGCACCTGGCTGGTAGCTTGATTAGAAATAAATTGTACCTCCCCACCATCCCACCCTGCAATGATAAGGCCTAGGAGGATACCATTCTTTCTGCCTTCCTTTAGATCAATTTGGGAATGTTGCAGTTAGGTATATCAGAAAGCTCAGAAGCATCCACTACTCTTCACTTCCCCTGGCGCTGGGCTCAGCTTGGCTGAACTTGCTGTTCCTGTCTTTTTAGAGGAGCTGGTTGTGTTCCTGAAGCAAGATCTCACTGTGCCGCCTCCCCAGGGGTCCCCAGCTATTGATTTTTAATATCCGTATTCAATATTGTGTATTAAATATTGAATCCATGCACGAGAGGATGTGATGCAAATCACCAGCCGTGCCTGAGACTTTAATAGTTGTTTTATTGCCCGGAAACCACAGTTGGACGCAAGGCATCCTGCAGCCGAGGGCTGGGGGCGGGGATGACAGGCAGAGAGGAGGGCTGAGCAGAGCAGAGCAGAGGATGCTAGATCTCTGCAATAGCCACTGCCTAAGGCACAGCCAGGCACTAACAGCTCCCCCCAGCCAGGCAAGCTGGGGGCCAGTTCGCAGCTGCTGTGGAAAAGAGCTGGAGCTGTTGTATGAGACCCAGGCAAAGGAAGAGGTGTGGGGCTGTATCCTTCCTTCCTGGACTTCCCTAACTGGACTGTTCATTCCTGTTCAGCAATCCTCCTTCCCCTCCACACAGATTCACTCAGACACACATACACAACTAAACAGGAAAGTGAACTTTGGGGCAGGAAACCCCAGGCCTTGGGCCTTCTCCACTACTCTGTGACTTTAGTACAGACCTCAAGTTATAACCTCTCTGGGCCCCATTTCCCTCCTGTGCCAAATGGGGGTAATGTTATCTGCTCTACCTCCCTCACAGTCCAGTGGTGAGGCTGGCGAGCAGCAAATGAGATAATATTCAGGGAAAAGGCTTTTGTAAACTGCCAGGCCCCACGTAGGCAGGCTGAGGGATTAGTGTTGGCTTTCCCTTTATACTCCCTCTCTCCTGCAGGCTGTGTCTCCTGGCCGCCTTCTTTCTCTCTCAGACATGAGCCCTTCCCCCATTGAGGGCGCTTTCCTCCACTTCCTTGGCCACCTTTGCCTAATCTGAAAGGCTCCCCGATTTGCCTCCACTCTGCATTGGGGCTGGGCAGTCAGGTTTGGAGGAAGCCCAGCAGGAAGACAGGAAGGGCCAAAGCAACTGTGTGTGTGTGTGTGTGTGTGTGTGTTTGAGCATGCGTGTATGTGTGTGTGTGGGGGGTGCAATGAGTGTGAGAAAAGCCAGCCAGCACAGAAGCCGCAGGAAAGCGCTCCGCTTCGCTTCTTTTGAGGGAGGAGAGACAGAGGTGCATTCCATGCTGCAGAGCCAACAGGAATAGGGACTCGAGGAGTGAGTGGGGCCCTGATGGGCTCAGTGTGTGGACATTGGAGAGAAGGGTTGCAAACAACCTGCATCTAAGGGCCTCCTCCCCCCTTATACAGCTCCTCCTTGTGGCAAGTCCTATAGGATTCCCCATAGCGGGAAGGCCAGGGCTTGGGCAGTGCCCTTAGGTATTGCTCTGTGGAAGGCCAGACGGAAATTCTCAGAGGGTGATAGTCCTCCAGCACCACCAAGTCAGATATACAGTTGCCTGAGGCCCTCAGAGTGGAGACTCAAGCTCTTCCACGGCCATGCTTGCACCCTGACCCATCTTTGTCCTGGCATAGGGAGAGGCAGAGACCAGAGGGCTCAAGATTCATGAAGAACACCCCAGGACCCCACCATCTGCTAGTAAGGCCCAAGCAGACTGGCCGGGTCGCCCCAGGCCGCCAGAGCTCAGCTCTAGCAAGAGGCCCCACCAAGAGCCAGTGTCTGTAACCGTAGGCGCCGGAATGAAGGGTATGCCCGGCTGCGCAAGCCTCCGCGTCGCATCGGGTCTTGGGCCACTGCTGCTGCCTGCATTTCCAGGTCCACGGCTGAGCATTCCAGGCTCTCTCCTCCCACTTTGTCTTGCTGCCACTTTCTCACCTGTACTCGCCAGTCTCCTGGGTCGATGGGTCGCTCTCTGCCTCTCTGAGTTCGTCTTTGCGCACGTGTCAGTCTTTCTGCAACCTGGGCTCAGCTTGGCCTCTTCCAGCGGGCTACTTGGCATTGCCTTAAGATTGCTGCGAGTGTCCACCTTGCTTCCCCCATCCCGCTGACGCAAGCATCCAGAGATCGGCGAGCTCCCTCCCCCAATATCCCGGGAATTCCGGTTTAACTTAACCAAAGCAAACTGAAACCCAAGAGGGCTTGAGGTATCCCTCAGGGCGCATTTCCGCTTCTCTCAGCCCTAGGCCCAAACTGGAGGGGGGCCTCTCCAGTATGAGACCTACTTTGTAGAATTTTGGGGGAGTATTTCTGCGGCCAGCCTCGCAATCTGTGGTGCTCTCCTAACTTTCAAGACTGCACGCAGTCCAAATGGAGTATTTGGGTATATGGTTCTGCCGCTGACCCAAAAGTTGGCAGGACATGTGGGCCAGGGCGAGGGTGTCCAGAGTGCATGTGCAAGTGCCCAGGGACTCTAGGTAGATTAGCTGCCACCAAAATGTGTATTTTGGCGCGGGGGGGGGACGCTGGCCTTGGGTGCTTAGGCTGGGGACCAGCGGGGACCTGAGAACACCCCAGACCACCAGGCAGGTGAAGGCACCCTTACGAGCCTGAGCTCCCTACTTCCCTTGGGCCCGCGCGCCACAGCCTTTACGGCGGAAACACGGTCCAACTCCTTGAAAGTAAACTTGCCGCGTGGGGCAAGAGGATCGAAGAAGGGCGGGAGCTGGCGGGGGTGTCTGAGTCTGGGAGGCCGAGAAAGTGTGTGTCAAATTTCAGCCCCTAATGACACTCGGTGGCGAGGTGCCAAGGCCCTGGGAACCGCGGCGGAGGTTCTGGGTGAGAGTGACCGCGCCGCGGGGCCCAACTTGCGAACCCCGAGGCGCCCGCAGGCCGAGGGAGGCCGCGGGGGCGGGGGCGGCGGGCGGAGAGGGGGCGCTCGGAGAGCCGCCAGAGCGGAGCGCAGGCATCTTCCGCAATCCATTCATGCACTGAAGCGCGTGCAGAGCTGCTGGTCGCTGCCATTGTTACTCGCGGGCGGTGTGGGAGCCGAGCCTCCACTCTGGCGAGAGATAAATGGCCTCTGACAGCCCCTCCTCGCCAAGAGAGCTCCTCGGATTTCACCGCGCGGCGGCTCTCAGGTCTGTGCCTCGCTCGCTTCCCGGTGAGAACCTTTAAATCAGCCTCCCGGCCCTCCCTCCTCCCAGACGCTGTTCCCCGCCCGCTCAGGCCCTAGCAGGGTCCTGGGTGCGCTGCGCACAGGCTCGGACCCCTACCCGTCTGGGGGGGAATAAGAGGGGGCTCCGGGAGGACTTCAGGGCCATAGGGGGAAGAAGAGGCTGGCGCCCCCCCGCCCTGGGCTCTGCGCCTCAGCCGGAGCGGAGCCCCGCGCCCCTCCTCCGCGCCCACAAGATGGATCAGGCTACCGTGCGGAGAGCGGGCTGTAAATATTTAAAAAGTCTCTCGCGCGTCGGCGGTAATGGCTTTCGCAGTCGGAATGTGTGCAAGGGGAAGAGGAAGGGCGTCGTGTGTACTGTGTTGCGGGGTGGAGGATTGTTCCTATGCTTTCCCCTAGGTTCGGGGTGGGCTGCTTGTTCAGGCTTCCCCATTTCCCGCCCTTCCTCTCTCCGCCACTGCGTCCCAAGATAGCATTGAGAACCTCAGTCGATAGGGAACTTGAGCACAGCAGGGCGACAGAGGCCTGTTCGAGGTTACCCTGGAGCCATCCTCCCCATCGGGGTCTCCCAGGTCCTAGGCTAGGACTGGCCCCAGACTTCTTGCCCCAGGTCCGCTTCTCGCTGCTGCACAGGGGAGGGCGGGAAACACACAGATCGGAGCCCCCTGAGTTTGGGTGGTTGGTCAAGCCAAGGCCAGGGTTTCTGCAGCGGGAGGCGGAACCTGTTTATGCCTTTGCCCCCCTTCCTAAGTCCCAGAGATCCTTCCTCACTCACTCCCTCCCGCGCCCCGTCTGAATCTGAAAGTAGCTTTGTGGCTGCTAGGAGCGAAACCTGGAGGCAACACGAAGACATTGGGGCAGGGAGGAGATAGCATCCAGGCTTAGTGGAGGTCAAACGTGAACGTGGACAGGGATCTTTTCTTCTCTTTAGTGTTGTCCTGAGATCTGTAAAGCTGAGCCCAGTCCTACGGAAGAGGTGGGGGAGGAGGATCCAACCTTCTAGGCTGGGAGAAGCTTAATGGGCCCACCATAGGGTGTGTGCCGGGTGAGGTTGTCGCCTTTGCCAGCGGCCACTCCCTTAGCGGGGCGGGGGCACCGAGTTGCCCAGGGCTGGGGTGGGCCGGACGCCGCGGGTTAGCGCCGAAGGTGGGGCTACTATCCTGCACCCTCCACCTCACTGGCTCTGGGACGGGCCAAAGTGTGGGCGCTGGAGATGCGTCTGGGCGCGCCAGGGCTGCTCTCCGCGTTCGGGGAGCTCCTGACTTCTGGCAGCTCCGTGCACTCTGCTTCCAGGGGCTTGTGTTGCGCCCTTCTCGCTTGTTTGTCTCGTGTGAGCCTCGTAAACCGCCCTGATTTATTACCCAGACTAAATGCTTAATTTGTGAATATGAAACAGATTAAAAGGGGCGGGGGAGGGGGCTTGAGGTCGGCATATTTTAGCAATCAGACCAAAGCAGCCCGGCAGATGTTTCAAATTTGTCGACATTTTCAGGCTCATGTGGAAAGCCAGCCAGAATGGTCAAGAGGTCCTTTCTCCTTCCTTCAACCTGAGAACTTAGCAGTGATCAAAAGGAGGTGATTAGTAGCTATATAGAAAAGACACCAGCAGGCAAGGAGTTAACAGAGGCTGAGCCCTTCACCTCCAGGATTGGGATGGGGTGGGGGGTCGGTCACAAAGGCAAGAGGGGTCCTGGCTAAAAAGGCCCAAGTCCTAGAAGCCAACTTTGAAGAACAAAGTAGAGGGTCCATTAAAAGTTAATTCAGTAAATAAACTTCATTGGTAATAAAACAAATAAGAAAGATGGAAACTCCAACTTAAAATAGCCAACAGATAATAAAAATAAATAGCTTTGATGTGGCCTAAACATGTGCCTGCGGGGCCCTACCGTGATCTGCCTAACACAGGCCTCTCTGGAGTACCCTCTCCCTTTGAAAAGACCCCATGTGTACAGGCAGTGTTTTTTGGCGTTTGTCATTTTGGGGGCAACTTCGCACATCAAAGGCAAGCGCAGTGTTCTTTTCAGCTCCCTGGTTCCAGCTGCCCAGTGAAGCAGATACAATTTCTATAAATTGGCCTTCTCCTCTGGATTTTGATTGATCATCACCATATGAGATTATTGAAAGTCTAATGTCTTATTTCACTTTCTCCAAGGGGTGAGGAGGGGAGCAGTTTATTGGAAGTCAGGCCACGTGAAGACTCTGGTGTTGTGCAATAGTAATTTCCATTAGCCTGGATTTATCAGCCTCCTGAAACTCTCATGTATCTCCTGCAGGTTCCTTGTACCACCTTCCCCCTCTCCCCTCCAGGTCTCAGCTTCTGTCGCTGTTAGCAGGTACAGTACAAACTGGAGCCTTCTGGAGCCTTTGTATTGGGAGGGAGAAAATGGCTGTTGACTAAAAACAAGGAAATAACAAATTTAACATATTTATTATAACTCAAGAATCCCCTCTTTGGCCTTTGTTTCAAACTCCAAACTTTCTTGTTCCCCCTTTGCCTCAATACTATCGTTCATTTTATTAAAGTTGATTATAGTTCCTCTGCCTTGTCCCCAGCCAGACAAAGGCTTAGGGAAAGTCAAAGAACGTGTTAATTATATGTTTCTTGTAAACTGACTTTTCATTTCCCCCTAACACATTTAGTTGGCTTGGTGTTTAGTTTAACACTCAGTTGCTGCAAATATGCTGCTTAGAAATGCTGCTTTTATTAAAACAAATAAATGAATTCAAAGACCTTTCTAATTTCAACTCGCGTGGGCTAGAAACAGAAGAGAAAACCAAAAGCAAGAGTGAGGGAAAGGCAGCGAGGAGGGGAGAGAAGGGAGACCAGGAAACACACACACACATACACACACCACACACAGACACACACAGCATTCCTCCTGCCATCCCTCCTGAAGCCATTTTAAACTGGTCCGTACAATTGTCCCTGGCTGTGCCCTCCAGCTCACTGGCCCGCCTGGATTTTCCATCACTTGGCGCCTAAGGCAATCATTAGCTGAGAATGGACAACCTCCCCTACCTGCGGCGGTGGCAGTCACTTCCCAGCCAGGGGAGGCTGGCTGCAGGCTCCTGTAGTTGGGCCTGGGCCCCATTTGCTCAACACGAGAGGGGTCCTTGGTTTTTGCCCCTGGGTGCATTGGTGCCTAATTAAACTCTATCCAGGGCAACATGCACTAAATATACGTAGGCTAAGAGGAAGCTGGGAGGAAAAGGTAATCATTACCTAGACAAAGAAAGTGAGTCTTCTGAGAGAGGGGAGGAAGGCATCCCTGTGATGGCACTTTCTGTTTACCCTCAGCAGAGCATTGGTGTGCACGTTAACACTGGTGCTGAAATCAAGGAGAAATGGAAATCAGAAAGAAAAAAAATCCATAGCCCACACATATCTAAACAGGGCCTTTGTCACCAGCAGGCAGGAGGGAGGTCTGTTGTAGCTCCAAACAGACAATGCTGGCTGCAGAAAAATGACTCGGGTGCCCTTGTGGCATTGGAGTTATTGCTCATGTGCCACGGCCCCTTCACATGCAGGAGCTGGAGCTGTATGAATGGCTGTGGGGACAGAAAGGAACAGATGTGTCAAGAGTCCAAGGACTAGGTGTGTGTTATGAAGCTAAACAGACTGTGGAGGAGTAGAGGAGAGTCCTCAGCTGAAGACTAAGGACCCTGCTAGGACCTGGGCCCAGGCAGGATTAAAATGACCCGACTTGGCATTAAAGGGACAGTCAGCAAACAAGGGTATGTGCAGGTCTCATAGAAGAGTCACCAGGGCTTTAATTGAGCCCCTCATTTAACACAATGGAGGAAATCAGTTCAGAGGGTGAAATCAGTTTGAGGTGGCATGTTAGTGGCAAAAGAGAGACAAAACCCAGAGCTCCCTGCTTCAGGAAAGAGTGAGAAGGGAAAAGTAACTTTTGTTTAGAGAAAGATCCAGAGTGCTCTTCACTGAAGAGACCTGGTATTTTAGTCATTTAGCATTTATTAAACACCTGCTGTGTGGAAAGCCCTATGCTGGGCATATGGGGCCACAAGAACTATGAGCCTTCAAAGTGCTGAGCAGGGGAGACTAGATCCTTTTATGTACTGGGTAACAAAGGCCATGAAGGGCAGTGGGCGAAAGAGTTGGGGAGAGAAGGAAGCCAGTCACTACCAGGGTTCTTTTTTTTTTTTTTTTTTTTGAGACAGAGCCTCAAGCTATCGCCCTGGGTAGAGAGCTGTGACATCACAGCTCACAGCAACCTCCAACACCTGGGCTCAAGCAAGTATCCTGCCTCTGCCTCCCAAGTAGCTGGGACCACAGGCGCCCGCCACAACGCCCAGCTACTTTTTGGTTGCATCTGTCGTTGTTTGGTGGGCCCAGGCTGGATTTGAACCCGCCACCTTAGGTGTATGTAGCTGGCACCTTAGCTGCTTGAGCCACAGGCGCCGAGCCCAGGGTTCCTTTTTTTGAGACAGAATCTTTTTTTGATGCCCTGGATAGAGTGCCATGGCATCATAGTTCACAGCAACTTCAAATTCCTGGGCTTAATTGATCCTCCTGCCTCAGCCTCCTGAGTAGTAGCTGGGACTACAGGTGCCTACCACAATGTCCAGCTAATTTTTTCTATTTTTAGTAGAAACAGGGGTCTCACTTGGCTCAGGCTAGTCTCAAACTCCTGAGCTTTCAAACTACCTCCACCTCCCAGAGTGCTCAGATTACAGGTGGGAGCCACTGAGCCAGCCTCCAGGGTTCCACTTTTAAGTGAGCCCACAGCCAAGTTAACTGGTGGGCAGCAGGGCTGGTGGGCAGCCTGTTGCAAGGGACCACTCTATGTCCAACTGCACCAACCCCTACCTAAGCCAGAGAGATTGTCTTCCCAAGGGTGAGGGTGTGACAGAGGTCATCTGGACCTGGGTCCTTTATATCCCCTGACTTTGTTTCCCTAGGCAGGCCGGGAAAATGATGTTAATGCAATGGAGGAGACAACTTTTCTAGCTGAAACACCATGCACTACAGTTTTCTCTTGCCCTGGACAAATAGAAGAACATAGCTTATCCCAAAAGCTCCTGGACAGATGTAGGCTCTCTGGGGGAGCTGGTAAGGGAACACTGCCTCCCTTAACAAAGCAAACCTGAGAATCTCCAAGGTTTAGCGCTCATGTGGAGTATCCCAGTAGAGGAGGGGGCTGGCTTACATCCCCCCACATTCCACCTGCCCCTTGGGGTGCTCTCTGTGTGATCACGGGTGCCCTTCCTCAAGCCATCTGGCCTAGGCCCAGTCTCTGCTCTTGGTTTCCCTAAGCAGAGTTGAACACGCTGGAACCTTCAAAGCACATTCCTAAACACTAAGGGAGAACTGTGGGGAAGTGAAAACAAAGAGGCCAAGGAGGCTGGAGCAGTTCAGCTTACAGAGTCTGTGGGCCAACAGGGCTGGCCCAAGTTCAGTCAGACTTCCTGGCTCTGGGCCAGCCAGAGCTGGCGGTGTGCCCTCTCAAACCCACTGCTCAGGCCCTGTTGCCCCCCAAACCTGGGCACACCCCAGAGCAAGCCCAAGCCCCAGGAGGCCCTGCTGCCCCTTGGCAGCCCTCTCAGACCACCCCCCTCCCCATTTGGGTTGCTAGCCAGGGGATGGCCTCCGAAATCCCTTAACCCAGAGCTTCCCAAGAGCAAGTAGGTTGCCACTGAGCCAAGAGGGGGATCCCCTAGCCCCTCAGGCTAGCCTGGGGGAGGCCCAAGTTTCCTGCCTGGAAGCTTCAGGCTATGTTGGGCAATTGTGAACACTTGGTCACTGTTTATCCTGTTCACCATAAAAATATCACATTCTTTGTGTGCCAAGGGTGGGAGGCACTGCTTGCTTGTCATAAGTGTGACATCCATGCCCTAAGAGTTACACACACACACACACACACACACACGAAATGGGGAAGTCATCAGGCCATGTGGTCCTTCATGGAGAGTGAGCAAAGCTCGGTCAAACATTCAACAAGCTTTATTTTCCTTTTTCTTTTTCTTTTCTTTCTTTCTTTCTCTTTTTTTTTTGAGACAGAGCCTCAAGCTATCGCCCTGGTTAGAGTGCCTTGGCGTCACAGCCAACAGAAACCTCCAACTCTTGGGCTTAAGTGATTCTCTTGCCTCAGCCTCCCGAGTAGGACTACAGGTGCCCGCCACAATGCCCACCTATTTTTTGGTTGTAGTTGTCATTGTTGTTTGGCAAGCCTGGGCCAATTTCAAACCTGTCAGTTCTGGTGTATGTGGCTGGTGTCTTAGCAGCTTGAACTACAGGGGCCACCCACAACAAGCTTTCTAATGAGCCCCCCTTGTCTATCTCACACTGCTGTGCCTGTGGCTATTGGGGGTGGCTGGGGGAGAGACCCCAGGTTACCAGAACCCTGGCGCCTCCTTAGAGAACATAAATTCTCCCCAAGAGAGATAAGCCCCAGAGAGCTGAAACCCTCACTGTGTTCACACTAAAGCCAGGAGAAAGAGCAGTTCTTAGTTTTACTCCTCAGCCATATATTTTTGAAGCCAGGGAGTGGGGCGATGATATATTTCTGCTCTCTTTCCACTTACAGCTGGGTAACCAAAGACTCTCTTAAACTCCAAGTGGCTGACCCGCTGAATGGGCACTTGAGAGCTGGGAGTTCTGTGCTTTTTCCCAAGGCTCCACCCAGCCAACATCAAGTCAATGGCAGATGTTATGGGTAACACCTGCACGTGGCAGAAAATCCAAAGGATATCAAAGAGTGTTTGTTTGGTGCCTCTCCCATCCCCATTTCCCAGTCACTCAGTTTGCCTCTCTGCAGGCAACCACTGTTCCTAGTTTCCTGCTTACCCTTCCCAGGATAGTCTGTTAAGGCTGATTCTTTTAAAACTTTATTTTGAAAAATCCAAAACCCACAGAAAAGTTGAAAGAGCAGTACAGTGAACACCCATTTTCGAAGGCAGATTTTCAAAAGTGCTATATTTATTCAACATGCCTATCCTTGGAAGGAATTCAAAACTTCTTCAAAGATCTGAATTATTTTAAGTTTATCTTCACCTGTTACTTAGGAATACTTTACCCTCATAGATACGTTGCTTGCCGGTTCATTCCCCCTCTTCCCAGCCCCTAGTACCTTATAAGTGTGGCTTGTGTATAGCAGGCATTTAATATAGCTTGCAGGATTCAATAGTAAAAATGGCATGGTAGTTTGTATGGGAGACCCAGACTGCCTGGATTTGAAACCCGACTGTGCCACTTGAGTAGCTGTGTGACCTTGGGCAGTTATTCCTACCACCTAATTTTGACCATTTGTGAAATGGAGGGTAATAATACAACATACGTCATAATGTTGAGAGGATTAAATTAGTTGATGGACATAAAGCACTTAAAATAGTGCCTGGCATATAGAAAGTGCTTAATAGGTGTTAGGAAGACTTAAACGCATTTTGTATCACCTTTGTTTTGGTGATTGCACATAAGTCATTTGGCCCGGAGTTAATGACCTCTGAGTTTTTATTGGTAACCACGACAGAGGCCCAAGGAAACCAGGAATGTGGCTTCATAATCATTCCTTGCCAAACATAGAGGATTGCCCGTGCTCAGCATGTAAGTGGCAAGGACTTCTCATGGAGAGTTTCCATACTCGTGGAGAGTTTCTAGCTGTGCTTATTAAAAAGACATTTGGAGGGAAAGTTTTCTCTCCACTCCCTTTCATAGTCTAGCTAGTTGCTGTCCTGCTGATAGAACCATCATAGAAGAAAGAACTAGCATTCACTTTACCAACAGACCCAGTTAGAATATGTTCGTTCTCCCTTGGGGTGAAGCCTAGACTCACAGAGACCCAAGGTCACAGAGGTGAGGTCAGACAGAACAAGTAGGTGAGACCCCAGGAACCTAACAGTCCCCACTGTCTGGCAAGCCAGAGAGAGTCCTCTTTTTTTTTTTTTTGAGACAGAGCCTCAAGCTATCCCCCTGGGTAGAGTGCCATGGCATCACAGCTCATAGCAACCTCCAACTCCTGAGCTCAAGCGAGTCTCCTGCCTCCGCCTCCCAAGTAGCTGGGACCACAGGTGCCC